>CM031237.1:1909918-1994601 GCA_018340775.1 Taxus wallichiana var. yunnanensis
TATTAGCTGAAATACAAAGTGAGAACGTAGGCCTGTCTCTATCAAGAAATCTTGGCTAGAAACACGGGCGGTTTCTCATGTGTGCTGCTCGAAACATGGTGGGTGTCCAACTATACAAAAAAGTGGCTCACGAGGGCAGGTATGTACAACAAAAGTGCATCATTACATCCCTGTGAGGTGTGCCAGAGCCTTTATATACACACTTTGGATTCGCGGACCGAGGTGTCTCTGTCAACCAAAATACTCTATCAAATCAAAAAAGCCCATCTCCGCTCCTAAGGTGACTCAGCTCTCCTCTCCCTCGTGCACCATCCCTCGAAGCTAGCCTCTAGTGCCCAGGATCTCACCTCCTACCTATAACGAGACCCACCGTATGCATGTGGCCCCCTGTGACCTATGACTCTTAAGGAAGTCTCGGCTCTGTGAGGCCGCGTATGGTAATTGTACTGTTACAGAACACCTGCAGAGTGCCATCCTAGTACGTCCCCTAATAATAGCGGGCCTCCTCTCGCCTCCATGTATCGGGCCCATGCCACCATGGGCCCAGTGGGAAGCTGGTCCCCAGAATCCTAATATAAGTGGGCCACCGCCCTGCCCAGCACACCACGACCTTGAGCACCGCTGTACCTATGGTGGCGGTGGAGCTACCATCGGAGCCTAAACGAGAAACCTATGCACATGCTGAATAGGGATCTGGACTGAGGGAAATTGTGCCTATGCCTATGCTTGTCCCTCTACTCGTCCCCGTGCTGGGCCAATTGCCCCTATAACACTCCGATCTATGCGTGTAGCGAGTAAGTTGCCCCTAATAATTACACCTGACACAGAGATGGTCCCTCTCATTCTACTTAGTGCCTGAATCTGAGATGTGTAAGTTGTGCTCTCATGGGTTCCCTCTTGCCTTCTACCCACCCAAACCGAGAAAGGAAGCTGACCTAACTCAAGCGTCATCCACCGTATCATGACCAGGTCTCTCTACTTACTAAAGCGGGTCCAATGTACTGTGGTAGGCGGTGGTGCCTCTACATCCTCCCTCACGATCTTACATGGGAATGGAGGTGGCTCTATCCTACCGTAGGCCTAACTGTCATCGTACCCTCTCTGGGAATCTGCTCATACTCACCGGTCTCCGTCCTAGCTATCAGGAAGATGTATTGGATCCATTGTAGGCCGTGCTCGGGCTCCTCCACGGGGCTGATGGCCTCTGTATGGCCTCCATATAATATCTAATCTTGTTATGCCCTCTACATATGCCTGTAATAAGTGACATCCCGCCTGTGATAACTACTCGTGGTGACCCACGATCCCCAACCACCTCCGAACCCATACCTATAAATTACCCGTGCCTCGCCACTACGGGAAACCCTACTTAGTCGTAAACTCACAATATGCTTGTAGGCCCAATAGTGTAACAAGAATGTCAAACATATCCCGAATCTCCTCATACGGTGATAACCCCGCAGCTCTGTATAAGCATGCCGAGATACACCGGTGCCCATGCATAGCAGTGTGATCCTCCACCAACTCATGTAACACTCCCATCGAGCTTGTGGAAGTAGCCTCCCCTCTAATTCGGGAGGCGAAGCAGGTGATACCGATCATCATTAGCATGTGCAAGCCGTGTCTCTGTCGATGCGTGCAATACATATCACCGTAAAGCAGATGCTCACACTATGATATGTAATCAATGGGGCTGCATCCCCAAATACCTATAATATGTTATCCATCACTGTATCAGCATCCACCTGGAACACCTCCTCACCGATGATCGGTAGTCTTAGGATGTGATACACATCCTCTAAGGTGACTGTCATCTCTCCAGTAGGGAGATGAAAGGAATTGGTTGCTGGATCCCATCTCTTGATGAGGGAAACCATCAGGCTGTGGTCCCTATCCATAGCCCTATACCTCTGGACTCCGCCGAGTCCAACCTCCCGCATAACTACCCACTGCGTTGTGGTCACATGTGGCCGCATCCACCCCAGTAGAGGTGGCATCCGATCTTGCATCATCAGCTGCTGGCATGCCTACAAAAACAACCCACTCCATCAGGCCTACCCTTTACAAAACAACTACCTTAACCCTCTATACTCACTCACCCACCCAATCACAACCCGACTCTATAAGCACATCTACACCCACCTATCTTACCCTATACATCTATAAATTCCTCTCACTCTTATGATCCTTCTTTAAATATCCTACCCACTCCAATCAAACCTAAAACACCTCATCTCCCTCAACATCAATAACCCCACCCAAAAAATCTACAATATCCCCTTTACCTATCCCACACCCTACCAACTACCCCACTTATACTCCACCCACTCTACTACTGCCCTATAACCATACCTCAACCAATTTAACCCTCCTAATTCATACACAATCCATAACCTATTCTACCCAGAACCAGCCCCTAGTGAATATGAATTGATAAGGTACCATAACATTAGTAGAAGGAGGGGGTTCTTTGAATTCATATTCACTAGTGGACAATAACAATGAAAGTATCATTAAAGTATAAATCATCTATCTCGATAGGAGTAAAATTAAGATTGTACAATTTTTCATCAGTGATTTCCACGGTATCAACCTCATCATTAGAATCATCAGTGTTGGTATTTTCATGCTAGATAATAGTATTAGGATATTAGTAGGAGGTGAGTCGATGCAAGAGCAATGGGAATTTCAATGAGCGGAGTAGAAGTTTTCAATGGAAGTAGACACAATCGATGAAATGATAGCGGTAGTATGAATGGGAATAGATGGAATGCTTGAAGTGGTAGAAGAATGTTGTGAAGTGATAAAATGATCAATATCATATGTTCCAATGTTGATGTATGGAATAGGCTATGGTGGAGAAATAGGAATAAGTATTGATGGGGTCTATGCAACATAACTTGAATGGATCGAGATCTGCAAGTAGTAATGGTATGTTTTGTTGGTCGAAAAATATAGCACTTTGTAGAAGGCTTAAAAAAAATTTCATCGCGAAAGATCAGAGCACATTCAAAGGCATGGAGGGATCAGAAAGGAATCATGCATGAAGGGGAAAGATAGATTCAGGACTTAGCCATTTTCACAAGAACGGGTTATTTTTTGAGATAGCATGTAGAGTACATAAACCGGATGGATACTTGTGCATCACACATGAGCTATTTTGGGAAGAATGTTTACTAAGTGATTTTGCATGGAATCAAGCTAATAATGAGATTACTACTTATAATTAATTATGGGAGGCCTAATTTTAGCACACTTGCATGTGTGGATATTATGTAATGACACGTAGTTATTAATAACATGCAACCTCTTTTGGGATCGAGATAAGTAGTGAAGGGAAATTCCCACCCTTATAAATCTAGTATGAACCATGTAGAGAAGATGTGTGTATGTATATGTGTATGTATGGGTGAGATGGATATGAATGTATGTATAATCATGGTATCCGTTTTGTTTCATGCATAAGCGTAAGATACTAGTATTGTAATGAGCTGTGTATGTGTATCTATCATGTTTAATATAATAGCATGTATTGACCGAATCAAACTTGAGTACTAATCTAAACATGTTCTATAGAGTGTTGTATTAACTTTGGATCTGAGTGCATTAAGTCTTCATCATGATATCATCCCTGATAATAAAGAACCCTAAAGAGGGGCTTGGTACCTTTTCATGCTTCGGTGAGTGCTTAGTCTAGACTAAGTGATGTGCCAACATACCTAGGATTTTACTAGTGAATTATAGGCTGCATCATGTTCATATCCATCATATAAGAATTTAAAGTAGTGATGAATAGTAGATGTGATGGCATGTATGGCATGAATATAGGGTCTACCTAACAAGATATTAAACTAAAATGAGGAATTGATAACAAATAATACCGTAGGAACAATATTAAGTCTGAATTGTATAGGTAATGTGATAGTGCCTAGATATGTGAGAGAATTAGAATCATATCATCGAATAAGAGTGGAATTGTTAGCAATGATATTATTAGTAATACTTGATTTTATTTAAAATGGAGAAAACACATATATTAATGGAGGATCCATCATCAATGAGCACACGTTTGATACAAATAGTGCCAATGATAGCAGTGATAAATAGAGGTGCACATGGATTGTCAATATCAGATGGCAATATGTCCTCATTACTAAATGATATAGCACGTGGTATATTTTTGAGAGACTGAATGAGGTGTGTGAAGGCCACTAAATAATTATTTATTTCAATGTGGATAGAATGAAGGAGGCCTCTAATGTATGATGACAATCGTATTTCACAAATTTGTGTCTTAGAGACACTATTTTACCCGTATTCTTAAGTCCCTCAACCCAACCCTACATCACCACTTAAAACTTTACACACTAAATTATTTATTAATTACCTTATAATTAATAAATCCACATCTTTAACCCTTCCATTCACCTCACCACCTCACCATGACCTAGCCCTAACCCTAAATCAACCTAGGATTAAGACCTATGACTTGGTCTAGACCCAATCATGAGTCATCACCCCTCACCCGCATCAAACCTGAGCCTAATAAAGGATGAGAATTTGACCAAGCCCAGAACTAACCCCTCGAGAGAAAAGGAGGTAGTTGGCTATTTTACTAAAAATAGCCAACATTGACCTAAGGCCGACAAACTTCTACAAAACATCCCTAAATGGTGTCGGCTAGGTAACCGCCATCTTGAGAGATTTCCAATGACCTCCCCAAACCAAAATGGGGAGATCCGAATCCATTTGGTCAAGGGAGAGACATCGAGAAGGAGAAAAGATTTTTGCATAGAAGAGCATTGAGTCCAAGGCTTGCCAATACTTGTCATTAACGAGCATCAATGTCACTCCTATCCAAGCATTGGGAGATTCGGAGGATAGCTTCATCAACTCATTTTCGACATGGGCCAAAATCATCCCACCTCCATCTTTGCCTTCATCACCACATTCCTCGGACCATCCTCGTTAAAGTAGTAAGTAGTATCTTGTATGCTTCTAGGCTCCACTTCGTGAACTTTTGATTGATAGTAATTATAAACTCACCCTTAGATCTAACACCTAACACCAACGCACCTAACCATCATTTATCCATCCCTATATGGTAGGGCCCAGAAGACAACTTTCTCACTCTTTGGTAGGTCTTCTCCACTACCTTAATATTCCCTTAACCATCTACAAACCTTAAAAAAAGGCTCCATAACCATCCTCTAATAAACCTCTACCTAGAAGCCCTTGAATCACTACCCCTACCGATATCGGTTATCCCCACTCATTAGGGATTTATAATCTAGTGCAATCGGTTATCTAGGGTATTAATCGGGTCATTGACTTATACCAAAACCAACCTTTCACCTATTTATCTCCTAACAACCTCGATTCAGCCTAGTTATCCCCCGTAACTCCAAGATCTAACGTATCAATAACCAACCCGACCAAACAAATTTTAACAAGAATGAAATTTTATTATGGGGAGAGTTTAGTCTCTATTACTTTTAGTAACAAGGCCTAAAATCATGATTTTGAATAGATTCTTTATTATCATTCACAATAATTTATATTAAAAGGAAATTCTGACCACCTTTGAAAGGAAGTTTAGTATTTCCGGCCCAAGGCAATTTCCCTTACTTATTGTCTAACTAAAATCTGGTGGTGTTGCATTCTTATTTACTGAGTAGTCCTTTTCGGACAAAATGAGTTCTTCACAATCGGTCTAATCTCTCTACGGTTGTGTACACCTTCATGACACTCAATTCAGTATTCTCCTAAATATAATCCCTTATCTTTTTTCAAGAGAATGAAAGGATAGAAGCAACTCTATTCGGAACTAAAGTTGCAGTGCGCGAAACAACACGCATCATTAGGTGCATTTCACAATTAGTCATAGAGCCAGAGATATTTTGGCCGGTGTATTATTAAGTTACTCGATAATATAATAGAATTTATAAGTGGAAGAAGGATATACATGATAGGTAGTGGGATAAAGTGGATTGAGCCATAGGAGGGAGAGTGTGGTGAATATTACTACATTTATAGTTAGATCATCCTTAGGACGTAGGGAATAAATCAAGGAGGATTCTTAAGTATGAACTTCCATGATTTAATCAAAAGTTTTCCACAATGGTATACATGCCATAAACCTTAGTTTTAGAAAATAAAGGATGAGAATATTGATCATGACTTGAGAAGAAGAAAACACACTCAAAAGGTAGGGTTTGAAATGTCAAGTTCACCAAATGATTTAACAAAAATTGAAATTAAGTTAAATTCTAATTACAGAGTCAAAATGAAATGATAAAGAAATAAAGTAAAGATATGACCTAAATGATAAGCAATAAAATATGAAACTCTTGGTTCAAGAGAAGGGATAAAGTATGTATCGATTTCACAATAATCCTGAACCTATGCCAAGTTGGAAAATAGATGAAACAAAAGGAATATTGTCATAACCAGAGCCTAAAAATGTAGAACTATCGAAATGTCTAGGACTAGGGCACCTAGGACTGGGTCGGGGGCTCCTAGGCACCAGACCTTCCTTGGGTGCCCGTGAATGTGTAAATGGTCTAAAAGTGGTTTCTTTTGTGTCACTTCTATGTCAATGGCCTTGGTTTTTATCACCTTTATGTTGAACTATGCCTACAAAATTCACTTAAAACCTCGCAAAGGGAAAGACCACCGCAAAACTCCAAAAAATCAAATCCTATAAATAAAAAATGATGAAAATGGGGATTCAGATTGACATTGGTAGTCACCTGACTGAGTGAACTTACGATCCAGGAATTTCACTACATTTTAGACTCTATGTAGTTCTATGTGTGTGTAGAATCCTTCCCTAGGTGGCTCTTGTGAAAGATACACTTGATAGCAAGAAATATCTAGATGTATAACTATAAGTAGATGTGTGAATGGAAAAATGAAATTCCCCTCCTATGAATTGTATGTAGAAGAATACAGTCCCTTGTCCCTTGAATGATAGCTAGATGGATGTTTTGATTCTCTTGAAATTCCTTTGGATGCAACCTTAGGTGATAGTAGTAGATGTTTAGAGCTTGGTCCTTTATTATCGTCACATAAATTTGTATTTATATGATTCCCTTGTTTGAATTTTGTAATTAACCACTAAAATTCGACCCATAAGAAAAAAATATGCCCAACAGCTAGAAAAGACCCAAAATATGTGAGCAAGATACAAATAGTTTTCTGGGGAACCCAGAGAGAATGAGGGCACTTGGGTGCTAACATCTTGGTTGGATGATGGTGTCTAGACTCAAAAAGGTTGAATATTTGAAATTGAGACTTGTAAATAGGGTGTGTAAGACCAAGAAGGAAACTAGAAAGAAAGAAAAGAGGCAAAAGATAGTGGTCAATTAGTACTTTTCTCGCTTAGGAATCATATGAATAGTGGTATGTGACTAGGACCTAAATATACCCAAGTGCGTGGCTTAGTGTTTATAGGTGTAACAATTGGTTTTATGAGTGTGGGACAACGTTTACTTGTCCCACACTTCATTCAAAAATTTCCCCAAATGGAAAATCCAAATTTACCAAAAAGGAAAGATCTCAACCACCCCAAACAAGGCAAAATCAACAAGAAATGAAAATCATCCACCCCCATAAACAATAATAAAAAAAATAACAAAAGAGATTAATTTAAAAATTAAAAATTGGAAAAGGTCGTGAAATGGGTTAGCAACAAGCCAAGATAACAAAAATAATAAAACAAGCACTTGTCACCTTACACATAATCCCATCCCACAAATATCCATGTCCCGGGTGACTTGTGTTGGCTAAGGAGATTTTAGGAGTTAGTCCCCTCCATCCTCTTTAGTGTATCTTTAGTGTGCGTGTGTGTGTGTGTATATATATATATATATATATATATATATATATATATGTCTATATAAATATACATACATATATATATATAATATATGTGTGTCTATATATATATATATTTGGTTCTTTGTGTGAAGCCCTTCTTGTACCTATTCATCATCTACACACTCAATACACCATCATATCTATTAAAATCAATTAGATAAATAACAACTATTAAATTCAAGATAAAATGCACCAATCACACATACATTTCATTATAATTTAAAGCATAGTCAATAATAATCATCAAGATGTAGAGAAGTGTGACAATACACACTCTCTCTCTCTCTCTCTCTTGTTCTCAACTATGAGATCTACAATTTACCTTCTTGACACACTTTTTCAAGCTCAACCTTTGTGGGTAAACTTCTACACTAATCAAGGCTCAATTTGATTTGGGTCACACTCTCAATCTTCAAGGATGTAACATACTCATTTTAAGACTTCAATATAATGGAATATTTTTTAATCATAATGTTTCACTATTCTAAATTAACATAATTTAGAACCAACATTATCTTATTCAATCCATCCTACAATATTAAACCATATGAATTTATTATGAGTCATATTTAAATTGATCCCTCATATCTAATTAATTCAAATGTGTACACAATGTACACATGTGGTTTCCTTAATTAATTAGGGCCATTCAAGTGTTAATCTACTGAAGTGTGTATACGGGTATCTGCATATGGATAACCCATCTGTAGTGCCCACACTTTTTATAAGCTCAGCTTATTGGTTGTTTCTTTGCTCATAGACATGTTTTGACAAATATTTGTTATATCTTGGACATTATATTAGAGATTGGATCTTATTAGACATGTGTGGACACTCGGGCATATAGTGCCAATTTAGCTTAATTTCTATGTTTTCGCATTTTATTATGATGTTATTTTTGGAACATAATTATATTGATGAATACTTAGTTGTTTGCATATTGGGATTATATGGTTATATGTCACTTTATCATCTTGTCTAACTTTGGAGAATTGAGTATAATTGTGCACATTGTCGCATTTTGATTTTAGTAGGATGTTAGGCTAGTTTAGAACTCATTGATATCTTGTTGAGTCGTTGATTTATATTGTATCGGACAAGTGTAGTTAATGTGTGCAATGAGTGTGCAAGTGACAGGTTTACAGGAGAACATGGGATTTAGGCCAGCTACACAATCTTGCACAAGCAGCCCACGGGTTGAGTCCTAGCCATGTTCATTGTGTGAAGCCTTAGTGTAGGAGATTATTATTTTGGGCACCATGAGTGACCCCAATTTTTGTAATGTATTGTGCCTTGAATTATTAATTTTGTTTAGGGTAATTAGTTATGTTGTAAACTTGTTTTGGGAGTTAATAATCCCACTTTCATTAAAAATTTTATTTTTTTTAATGAGTCACTTAATCACAAGGGTTTAGGGTCACATGTGAAACCCTTGGGTGGTCCCACCACCCTTCTACCCTTGTGCTAAAAATGTAAAACCCGAAATTGGGTTATTTTGAGCATTTTTGGGGACCCCTTTTACCTTGGGAGTTTCCTAACATAAAAATGAGCCCTTGGACCCTAACTAATGGGTAGGGGGCTTATTTCCAAGGCTAGAGGAGTTTTCCTCCCTTTTGCCTCTTGTTTGGTCACATCCATGTAAGGGTTTGGATTGGAGTGCTTGTTAAAAGTTTCACTAATTTTGTCTTGCTAACATTTAGGGGGAATTTGGGAGAAGAGGGAAAAAGACAATTTTACCCCTTTCTCTCTTTTGATTTGGCATATTTGACCTTAAAGGAGGAGAGGGGTGACATATGTCACCCCCTCATTTGTGAGGATTCTTCTTGCTCCTCTTCAAATTCCCATTCATGGGAAAAGAGAGGGACTTTTCTTTTGGAACTTCTTGCTTGGATGCTTGGGTGATTTGGAGCTACTGATTTGCTTGAGTCAAGAGGAGAAATTTGAAGTTAGAAAGCTTTTTGGAGAGCTTTCTTTGAGGTAGGATCTTTTTCTTATTGTTTGTGTTGTTTTCCTTTTAGATGTTAGATTGGCTGCTTGAAATTGGTATTGTTGCACGTGGATTTTTGTTGTTTGCTTGTTTTTTTACTCCCTCCATCATATGGCATGATGGAGTTTTGGAGTTGTGGGGAAGAGAGAGGGATTTTTCTCTCTCAACCCTCAAGGCATGATGGACAAGCCTTGTAGGGTCTTAGTGTTTTCCTCAAATGGTTGAGGTGGGGAAGTTGATTCATTTGGCTTGAATCTCCTTCCCATTCTTGGTAAGAAACCCCTTTGGGGTTTGAATATCCTTTCAAGAAGGAATTGGTGAAAGGGTGGAGAGATAAGGAGGGTCTTGATTGAATTAGGATCAATAAGAAGGATATAGAGATCTTGTTTTGTGCACATAATTTTGAATATAACTTTTGGAGAACTCTTCTCCTCTCTTCCCCACTTTTGAGGTAGAACATGGGTTCTCCTCCTTGTAAAACTTGGAGTCTTGATTTATACTTGTTTTTTTTCCATTGAATGTGTTTTTGGTTGCTTCACCCCTTTCTTGTGCAAGTTGTGGATGGTTTTCCTCCTTCCCATGGGCTTGGGGGAGGCTAGCATGCATCCCAACCTTGGGAGAGGCATGTAATGATTCCTATGGTTGGGTGGCAAACAGTTTATTTTTCTTGAAGGCATTGTACATTGGGATATCTTGTTGAAAGTGGGTTGTTCGATTTGAGCTCTTTATCTCATTCACTCTATTGTGGACATTACCTCTTGTCTCTTGCAAGGAATGGTTTAGTGGAATCTTCATTGTTGTAAAACCTCTTCTTTGTATTTGTAAATTTCTTTAAACAAGTGTAAGCTACTCTTGAGCAAACTCTCTCTTCAAGCTTGTAAGAAGTCTTGTAATAAACTTGAGTAGCCATGTATTGGTGTATGTTTTGTATATGAAAATTTCAAATCTTGAAAAAGAAAATGTTGCACTTGTTGTTTTCTTAGATATAAAAATCTGATATGTAATCTCTTTTGAAATAAAATGTATAAATTTGAACATATGTCTTTGTTGTAAACATACATATACACATTATGGTGAATATTTCCTCTTGTTTATAAATTTGAGAAGTTTATTTAGTTATTGCATTTGAAAGCAATACTATAACTTTGTAGAGTCTTTTTGCAATAGAAATCAACTAAAACATGAGCACTACCTTTTTAAAAAAAAATGTCTATTTGAAATGGATTCTACTTTGTTATAAGAAATTTGTTATTTAACTTTGGAAGAAACTATTTTTATTTGTAAAATGCACATCTCCTTGTATATTGATATGGTTTTAGACACACCTTCCCTCACCCCCGTGGCTAAACCCTAACCCGCCTCCTTCATACAATCCTCCGAAGTTAGCCGCTCCCCCATTTGTGTACAAAAATAATAATAATAAATAAGTATATATATATATATATAAAATATATATGTATAATAATATGTATATGTATGTATATATATATATATATATATCATACAAAAAAAAAGAAAACAACAAAACAACAAACCGATCTCCTTAAGGTTCTCTCGATATCTTTCAAACAACTGCATGAAGAAACAAAGACCAAACAAAACAAATGAGAAGAGAAAAGAAAAGAAAGAGAAGAAAATAACAAAGATAAAGATGAGTTAGGGCAACATTAGGGCAAAAAAAAAAAGAGATCAAGGGCCAAGATTGATCTAATCCTAAGGCCCATAAGTGACCCTACACTCCTCCTTTTAGTCATAGGATTTTAAGTGGGAAAAGGGGAAATAAATATAACAAGGGGGTGTAGACTTAAAATTATGTGACCCTAGGAAATTTAATAGAATAAAAATAATTATGATGTTGTTGGACTGGAGTTTATTTAATTTTTGGGTAAATTAAATTTATATCAATTAATTATTAACTGGGATATGGTTAAGCAAGGTGTTAGTAAATATTGTCTTCAAAAAAAAATTTACTCAAATTTGTAGTCACTTTTGGTGTCCCGGTAGAGGCACGACATTTGGTATCAGAGAAAGGTTCACACACATGACACTCTAGGTATTTAATTAAGATAGTTAATGGTAATGTTAATAACATTAAATTTAATAAATGGATAAAAATAATTAGTTAAAAATCATCCGCAACCATTAAATTTTAAATTAATAACTTCTTTACTCACCCCGTGCATAGGATGACGCCTAAGAGAGGATGATCAACTAGAGGTTTGGGGTGTATTACACCTATGCAGGGAGCCACTGGTACCTGAATTTTGGCCTCGAGATATTAGAGGCCTTACACCACCGGTGATAGGCGTTGTGGAGCGGGATCTACCACCACAACAGGAGGCGAGAGTGGAGAGACCATTGGGAGATGAGGAGCTGATAGGAAAGGATGTGCATTCGAGCCACCGGATCATGATACACTCGAGGTGGGAGAGGTCACGTAGCCCTTTCGTTCATCGTGAGATTGTATCCTCGTTCCATCGTATCTGCTCACATAGTCCCGAGGGACCATTGGGGATAGGCGACCCCCTTTTCCTGTTGGACTACATCGCCAGGATCGAGATACAGGTAGTGTGATTAGGGATCTTCTTCACTTGACCACCCACCTACACTAGCTCTACAGATGGATTTGGGGCTGAGTCATGGCTCCTTAGCTTAGATAGTTTCTTTAGTGCTAACTCTTACGACAACAACGTCAAGGTGAGGTTCACTATACACCTCCTCCTCGAGACATAGCGGGCATTTGGTGGAGGAATGAGGAGTGGAAGCTCCATCTAACTCAAGAGACAGTGACCTGGGAGATGTTCGAGGAGTGATTCAGGGCTCGCTATATGTCAGAGCACTTCGTGCAAAAGAGGATTGATGAGTTTCATGACTTACGATAGGGATTTGGCACAATAGCGCAGTATGAGAGCAGGTTCCTAGATCTTCTGCAGTATGTGGACTACCTGCAAGATGAGAAATTATAGGTTAACAGGTTTATTTGAGGCCTTAATGTAGATATAACAGGAGTAGTTAGGATGTTATCTCCTCCCACACTTGAGAAGGCCATTGAGAAGGCCTACTTAGCTGAGGAGAACAGGACCAAGGCACAAGAGCACCGTGATAGAAACAAGAGAAAGTTTCAGGAGAGGATATAGGCCTTTTAGAGTCAGAGGTCACAAGGTACTGCACCACCCCCTAGAGGAGGATTTTGGCCTCCACCAAGACCACAGGGCTCCACCACACCCACAAATGCAGGCTGCATATGGCGGGCCACCCGCAGCGGGGCTGGCAGGGCATACGGGGTTTCGAGAGGTGTTTCTAGAGGGTTTTTTGTGGAGCCGGGGATAGGAGGCGGGGTACTCGGTAAGCACAACCATCTTGCACACGGTAGTCTACTAGGGTTGGGCCGGTAGGATCAGTACACTAGAGCATAAGAGGGACCCCATCTCAGAGGGGTACAAGAGGATGTTTTATTTGTGGATCTCTTGATCACTATGTGTACATGTGCCCACACAAACCCAATACCATGGATGCACAAAGAGCTGCTAGATCTAAGTAGATGGTGGGTGATGTAGGACGCGCTCATCATGTATATGCAGCGGTTGACAACCACAGGGGCCACACAGATCATTGAGATGACGGAGTACTATCGGGGTATTTCTGTCTCGGTGCTTTTTGATTCAAGTGCTTGATTCTTGTATATCACCTTATATAGTGGACTAGTGTGGGCTAGTGGTGGTTAGGAAACCGGATAGTTGGAAGGTTGAGTTGGCCTCTCGAGGCCAAACTCGTCTTGGAATCGTATGTGGAGAGTTGCACACTCAATTTAGGAGCCTTCTCCACTACTCTTGACCTCTGAGTTATCCCTTTAGGATCCTATTAGGTAGTGTTGGGTATGGATTGGCTCGAGGCTCATCGAGCTAAGGTGGATTGCATAAATAAAGGTCATTGAGTGTCGGGATGATCTTGGGAGGGCAATTGTGATATCGGGGATGCGAGGCCTATCTCCTTGTGCATGATATCAGCTAAGCAACTCAAGCGGAGCATGCATAAGGGTTTTCGTTATTTTCTATCACCATCAATGACCAATCGAGATCACTCCATAGCACTCACCCTTAGATGATCATGTAGTTTTGAGGAGTATACGGATGTTTTCTAGGTGAGCTTCCAGGTTACCACCCCACAAAGAGGTAGATTTCACCATTGATTTAGTACCTAGATCAGCACCGGTTTCTAGGCACCTTATCGATGATGACTCCGAGCTTCGGGAGCTCAAGATTCGATTAGAGGAGTTATTAGATAAGGGTCTCATTTACCCTAGTGTATCTCCTTGGGAGCGCCAGTCATATTTGTGAAAAAGAAGGACGGTTCTCTCAGAATTTGTGTAGACTTCAGGTAGCTCAACAAAGTCACAATAAAGAACCGTTATCCACTCCCTAGGATTGATGACTTGTTTGATTAGACGCAGGGAGTGAGAGTGTTCTCCAAAATATATCTCAAGTCAGGATATCATCGTTGCACATTTCAGATGCAGACATTCATAAGATAGTGTTTCGCACACGTTACGGGCATTATGAGTTCACAATGGTTCCATTTGGTTTGACCAATGCCCTAGCTATCTTAATGAGCCTCATGAATGGGGTATTCAGGACATTTTTGGATCACTTTGTCTTAGTGTTCCTTGATGACATATTGATTTATTATAGTTCCGAGGAGGAACACGAGGAGCATTTGAGATAGGTACTTCATGTTTTGAGAGAGCAAAAGTTGTTTGGGAACTTGGAAAAATGCAGCTTCTTTCAGATAGAGATTCAGTACTTGGGTCATATCATTTCAGGGGAGGGTATCTTCATAGATCCCTCTAAGATATAGGCTATCTTGGGTGGCCAAGCACCCACCTAAGTTCTTTGAGGTAAGGAGTTTCATGGGTTTGGCAGGGTATTAGTGCAAGTTTGTACAAGACTTTTCTAAGATTGCTCACCCTATTACTTCTCTTGGCGGAAAAGGGAAGAAGTTTTATTGGTCGAAAAAGTGTGATCGGCATTTTAGTTTCTTAAGAAAAGGTTAACCACGGTGCTCATCTATTAGGAAATAAGGGATAAAATATGTGGAATAATCCCTCATAGAATCACAACGTGAGAAACTAATATGCAGAAATTGTTACAGATCTCAAATAAAATTGCGAGAATAAAATAACACAAAGAGACGATATTTAACGTGGTTTACCCAATTTGGGCTACGTCCACCAAGAATCACTTGCTCAGATTTTATTATAAGCCATCGCTCTCTCAATACAATACCCATATCCGTTTGGAGCTATGCTCAACAAACTCTACAGAATTCACAGCCAAATTCAAAACACATCTGCAATACATTTGCTTGTACATCTATCATATGCATAAGACCATATAAATAGACAACTGCTTAAGTAGTTTTACAAAACTGTGGGTATCAAAACCATGGGCAAAACCCGTCCCATAAACCTATGGGTCAAAAAACTCACCCATATGAGAAAAGCATGTTTCCCGATATGTCGGGTGCATTTTTCGAGGCCAAAAAAATTTACGCCTAAAAAAATGTACAGTACTCTTAGTGTATAGTCTTCAACACTTTCACACATGAAAAATAGGCTCCACAACCTAACACCATCTTGGCAGTTCTAGACTGACGAGAAGATTTTGTTGTTTGTATTAATGCATCACTAGAGGGTTTGGGAGTAGTTCTTATGCAGGAGCATCGGGTTATTACATTTGAGTCTCGTAAAATGAAGGAATACGAGCTTAATTATCCTACTCATGACTTGGATCTTGCAGTAGTTGTTCATGCTCTAGTGTGTTGGTGACATTTCCTTTTGGGTAGACCTTTCATTTTGAGGATAGATCATTGTAGTTTGCAGCATATCTTCTCACAACCAAACCTCAATGCTCATCAACGGCATTGGATGGAGTTCTATGTGAGTATGACATGGAGGTGCAGTATATCAAAGGAAAAGAAAATTTTATTCTGAGATGCTCTTAGTAGATGATGACATGTGCTTGCTTCTTTGACACTTCAATCAGATTTGAGAGGTGGGATTCTTGAGCACCTTCCGGAGGATAGATTTTATGAGGGATCCGGACAAATGTTGGAGTCAAAGGTTTATTAGAGGGCGAGATATTCTGGTGTGTCTTAGAGACAGATGGTTCGCTTTGGTTCCATAGGCACATCTACGTGCCTAAGTCGGGTGATCTGCGTAACTTCATCATCACAGAGAGTCTCATCGAGCTCCATATGCGACAGCACATCCAGGAGTGAAGAAAATTCATGCTGACTCCGAGAGTTATATTATTGGCCCGGTCTTTAACGGACATAGCATATTTTGTTGTACATTGTCTTGAGTGCCGAGAGTCGAGGCGAGCATTCTCATCCCACAAGACTTTTACATCCTCATGATATTTCCAGTGGAAATGGGATGTGATTTACATGGATTTCATAGTTAGACTCCTATGTCTTCTTATCGTCATGATGCCATTATGGTTACCATGGATAAGTTGACCAAGGTTGTGTATTTTTACCAACCAAGGTCACCTATAATGTTCAAGCCATTGCCAAGGTATTTATGGAGGACATTATTAGGTTGCATGGAATCCCGAAGACCATCATCAATGACAAGGATACCATCTACACTTCAGTTTTATGAACTTCCTTCTAGACTACTCTGGGCACTTAGATTAATTTTAGTTCAGCGTATCATCCAAAGATGATGGGTAGACAGAGAGGATTAATCGGGTGTTGGAGGACATGTTGAGAATGTATGTCATGGATCAAGGAAGAAATGGGAAGATTTTTGCATTTAGTAGAGTTTCCTTACAACAACAAATTTTCATAGTTCCATTGGTATGCCTCCTTGCATGGCTTTGTATGGATGACCTTACGGACACCTTTGAGTTGGGATAAACTAGATGACATGATTATTCTAGGACTGGCCTACCTTAAGGATTTATAACATTATGTTGTCTTGATTAGACATGATCTTGAGCGGCTAGAGCATGCCATAAGGTGTATCTGCAGACACTAAGAGGATTGATCGTCACTTCTCGGTGGGTGAGAAGGTCTTCTTGAGGGTTCATCCGCATAAGAGTCCTATCCATTATGGAAAGGGTTCTAAGCTATCACCTCATTTTGTAGGGCCTTTTGATATTTTAGAGTTCATCGGTCTAGTTGCCTATCGCCTAGTTTTGCCACCATGCCTTGCGGGCCCACGATATATTTCATGTTTTTGTACTACGTAGATATGTATCGATGCTTCTCATGTTTTGGATTGGTCGCATTACGGGTAGAGGATGAAGGAAAGTGGAGACTGGAGCCCATATGCATACTAGAGCACCGGAAGTTGGCCCTTCAGGGTCGAGACTTGGACCAGGTTAGAGTACAGTGGGACCGGTATGACGAGACAACAGCTACATGGGAGGATGTAATACCTTTGAGGGCTAGATATCCCTATCTCTTTCAATGACTTCCAGGAGGAAGTCTAATTTTAATAGAGGGGATGTAGTTCCCACACTTTTTATAGCTCAGTTACTTGTTTCTTTGCTCATAGACATGTTTTGACAAAAAAAAATTATATTTTGGACATTATATTAGAGATTGGATCTTATTAGACATGTGTGGACATTCATGCATATAGCGTCGATTTAGCTTAATTTCTATGTTGTCGAATTTTCTTATGATGTCATGGATACTAATGGATATGATGTTATTTTTGGAACATAATTATATTGTGAGATACTTAGTTGTTGCATGTGGGAATCTATGGTTATATGTCACTTTATCATCTTGTCTAACTTTTGAGAATTAAGTATAATTGTGCACATTGTCGCATTTTGATTTCAGTAGGATGTTAGGCTAGTTTAGAACTCATGGATATCTTGCTTTGAGTTATTGATTTATACTATTTCAAACAGTGTAGTTAATGTGCAATGCAGTGTGTGCAGTGACAGTTTACAGGAGAACGTGGGATTCGAGGCCAGCTACACAATCTTGCACAAGCAGCCCATGGGCTGAGTCCTAGCCATGTTCATTGTGTGAAGCCTTAGTGTCGGAGAGTATTATTTTGGGCACCATGAGTGATCCTGAATTTTGTAATGTATTGTGCCTTGAATTATTAATTTTGTTTAGGGTAATTAGTTATGTTTGTAAACTTGTTTTAGGAGTTAATAATCTCACATTCATTAAAATTTTGAATTTTTTTAATGAGTCACTTAATCACAATGGTTTAGGGTCACATGTGAAACCCTTGTGTGGTCTCTACACCCTCTACCCTTGTGCCAAAATGTAAAACCCGAAATTGGGTTATTTTGGGCATTTTGGGGACCCCTTTTTACCTTGGGAGTTTCCCTAACATAAAAATGAGCCCTTGGACCCTACCTAATGGGTAGGGGGGCTTATTTCCAAGGCTAGAGGGATTTTTCCCTCCCTTTTTGCCTCTTGTTTGGTCACATCCATGTAAGGGGTGTGGATTGGAGTGCTTGTTAAAAGTTTCACTAATTTTGTCTTGTTAACATTTAGGGAATTTGGGAGAAGAGGGAAAAAAGACAATTTTACCCTTTCTCTCTTTTGTTTTGGCATCTTTGACCTTGAAGGAGGAGAGGGGTGACACATGTCACCCCCTCATTTGTGAGGATTCTTGCTTGCTCCTCTTCAAATTCCCATTCATGGGAAAAGAGAGGGACTTTTCTTTTGGAAATTTTTGCTTGGATGCTTGGGTGATTTGGAGCTAGTGATTTTCTTGAGTCAAGAGTGGAGAAATTTGAAGTTGGAAAGCTTTTTGGAGAGCTTTCTTTGAGGTAGGCTCTTATGTCTTATTGTTTGTGTTGTTTTCCTTTTAGTTGTTAGATTGGTTGCTTGAAATTGTTATTGTTGCATGTGGATTTTGGTTTTGTTTTCTTGTTTTACTCCCTCCATCATATGGCATGATGGAGTTTTGGAGTTGTGGGGGAAGAGAGAGGATTTTCCTCTCAATCCTCAAGGCTTGATGGACAAGCCTTGTAGGGTCTTAGTGTTTCCCCTCAAATGGTTGAGGTGGGGAAGTTGATTCATTTGGCTTGAATCTCCTTCCCCATTCTTGGTAAGGAAACCCCTTTGGGGTTTGAAAATCCTTTCAAGAAGGAATTGGTGAAAGGGTGGAGAGATAAGGAGGGTCTTGATTGAATTAGGAGCAATAAGGAGGGTATGGAGATCTTGTTTTGTGCAAGTAATTTTGAATATAAATTTTGGAGAACTCTTCTCCTCTCTTCCCCACTTTTGAGGAATAACATGGGTTCTCCTCCTTGTAAAACTTGGAGTCTTGATTTATACTTGTTTTGTTTTTTCCAATGAATGTGTTTTTTTTTTGTTGCTTCACCCCTTTGTTGTGCAAGTTGTGGATGGCTGTCCTTCTTCCCATGGGCTTGGGGGAGGCTAGCATGCATCCCAACCTTGGGAGAGGCATGTAATGATGCCTATGGTTGGGTGGCAAACAAGCTCTTTCTCCTTGTTGGTTTTTCTTGAAGGCATTGTACATTGGGATCTCATGTTGGAAGTGGGTTGTTGGATTGGAGCTCTTTATCTCCTTCACTCTATTGTGGACATTACTTCTTGTCTCTTACAAAGAATGGTTTAGTGGAATCTTCATTGTTGTAAAACCTCTTCTTTGTATTTGTAAATTTCTTTAAACAAGTGTAAGCTACTCTTGAGAAAATTCTCTCTTCAAGCTTGTAAGAAGTCTTGTAATAAACTTGAGTAGCCATGTATTGGTGTATGTTTTGTATATGAAAATTTCAAATCTTGAAAAAGGAAATGTTGTACTTGTTGTTTTCTTAAATATAAGAATCTGATATGTAATCTCTTTTGAAAGAAAATGTATAAATTTGAACATATGTCTTTCTTGTAAACATATATATACACATTATGGTGAATGTTTCCTCTTGTTTATAAATCTGAAAAGTTTATTTAGTTATTGCATTTGAAAGAAATACTAAAACCTTGTAGAGAGTCTCTTTTGTAATAGAAATCTGAACTAAAACATGAGCACTACCTTTTAAAAAAAATGTCTATTTGAAATGGATTCTAATTTGTTATAAGAAATTTTTTATTTAAGTTTTGAAGAAACTATTTTTATTTGTGAAATCCACATCTCCTTTTATATTAATATGGTTTTAGAAATCTTTTTTTTTTGTTCAAAGGAAATTGGGCTTGGGAATATGGTAGTTTTCTTGATTTTTGTCAAAAAAAAATGACAACATAGATGTTATCAAATTAAATCTTTCAAAAATTATATATATTGGTGTATATATATAATATATATTTTATAATATATATTATATATGATGTATTATATACATATTCACATAAAAAAATATACAAATGTAATAATAGAAATTACAACAACATATATATATATATATATATATATATATATATATAAACTAAAACGTATTTTTTTACATTGGAATAACAAGAAAAAAATGTTTGTTTATTTAAAATGAGTTTATAACAAAATAAAAACTTATGTAAATGATTGGGGTTCGGCCCCCAACCTGCACCATTCCACGGGCCGCTGCCCCACACGCCCCCTCCCTGCGACCTCCACGCCTCCTCACCTCCCAACCTCCCCACACGCCCGCGCTGCCTAGCCATTGTTACGCCCTCCGTGCGCACTTTGTCCTCACTGTCCCAACCTCCACGCTTTCCCTCACCCCTGCGGCTAAACCCTAACCCGCCGCCCTTCATACAAATCCTCCCATTTCACCTCCCCCTTCATCTACACAAAAAAAATAATAATAAATATATATATATATATATATGTGTGTGTGTGTGTGTATAAGAATATGTATATGTATATATATCTTTATTTCATACCAAAAAGAGAGAGAAAACAACAAAACAACAAACCAAATCTCCTTAAGGTTCTCTCCATAGCTTTCAAACAACCTGCATGAAGAAACAAAGACCAAACAAAACAAATGAGAAGAGAAAAGAAATGAAAAAGAAGAAAATAACAAAGATAAAGATGAGTTAGGGAAACATTAGGAAAAGAGAGAGAGAGAGATCAAGGGCCAAGATTGATCTAATCCTAGGGCCCATAAGTGACCCTACACTCTTCCTTTTAGTCATAGGATTTTAAGTGGGAAAAAGGGAAATAAATATAACAAGGGGTGTGTAGACTTAAAATTATGTGACCCTAGGAAATTTAATAGAATAAAAATAATTACGATGTTGTTGGACTAGAGTTTATTTAATGTTTGGGTAAATTAAATTTATACCAATTAATTATTAACGGGATATGGTTAAGAAAGTTGTTAGTAAATATTATCTTCTTCAAAAAAATTTACTCAAATTTTTTAGTCACTTTTGGTGTCCCTGAGGTGGGGCACGACACCATCGTATATTTTACATCTTTATTCTAGGTGAAATTAGGAAAATGCAATCAGCATCTTGCATTACTTTGGCCAAATTTTTAAGACATATTTTCCATGCTTAAATTCCTAGACAACATAATCGTCAAAAGGAATATGTCTTTCACCACACTCGAAACTATTATCTAGATTAGAACTAATTTGATTTGCATCAATCACTTCCAAGGTTCATGCTAGGTACTAATTAGGGATATTATACATAGGTTAGTGTTGATAAGTCAACTTAGGGTGACTAAGGGAAATTAAGCATATCTAAATTGACTTGCATCACTTTGGATCCACTTCCTTTCCCATAGTCATCATAAGATGACATCGGTACTAGGCCATACTCCTATCTCAAATTGGTATCTATCATTTACTTGGATCCAAAGTTTTATGACAATTACGTTTAGGGGAGCTTGGTAGATTATCGTGCCATAATAGCTACTCCATAGTAACTAATTAATGACTTACATCATTAACTGGGTATTGTGCAACAACGACTATGCTACGATAGTCCATCGAGTTCTACTAAATAGAACATCGTATCTTAACAAGTTTCATTAGATGAATTAAATCTAGGCTTTTGAATCTCATCCAAGTTACTCTTGACAATAGGTTCCATACCTAAAGATATACGAGGATTCATAATGACTTCCTTTAAGTTAGGATAGTAAACATTATTTGATTAAGTGCAGGTTGCAGATTAAATCCTGCATAATTCTTAATCGTGATAACATACCTTATTTAGTAATTAGGTTTAAATAGGTAGGTGTCATTTTCATTCCTTTTAGTTGTGTTAATGTAGGACAACAATCATACATTATTATTTATACATGCATGTGCCCTTAGGAATAATCATGATTCCATACATCTATCATTCTTTTGTTTTTTCATACTTAGAAGTAAACATATTAATATTAAGCATTCTACAAATAGATTAATTCCAAGCCATAACATTAACGTATTTACAAAAATCAATCAAATTTCCTTTTTATATACAAGCAATCATATATGTATAATACATCCCTTTATGTACATATCTTAATAATGTTCCTTTGGATTAATAATTGGTGTTCCTTATAGAGCAGTCATCTAGACCATGAAGTCGGAACTTATTATGTAATCCTTATATTTTACCAAGTATAATTTATATTCACTTAAGTTATTTACAACATAGTATATATAACTCAACTCTAGTCATAATGTACTTAAATAATAAGCCACACTTTCTTTAGGTTATAAACGATATTCAATCATATACAAACATATTTATCTTTCATTAGTTTAGGCTCTACATCCCATGTAATTGCGAAACTAATGTAATTTTTCTTTTTATTTCTAAATGATAAAATGAAAAATTTTGGATAACATCTCAAACATTTACTTCAAGGAGTACGTAAGACAATGTTAATAAAATAGAACTTTCTTTATTCATTTCCAGAAACTAAATAACAAAACATTCTTATGAAAACTTTAATCAACATATTCACTTTTTCGGAATAGATACAATAAATGGGCCATTATCCTTTTTCACTTTCTGAATAACATAAGTACATCAAGTAATGAATAATACAATCAAGTTACATAATTCTTCTTTCTTCTATCAATAGAACAAATGCAACTTCTAAACTTCATCCTTCTTTCACCTTTCACAAAGTCCATCTACAAGATTGTTAGCATCTGTCAGTTCATACGAACTGGCATGATAAGATCTAAATCTTCATAACAACATGCTCTATCTAATAATTTCATAAAAGGAATGTTTCTTTTAACTAAAATTATTTTAAGGATAAAAAAGGAACACACAACATAATGAGTACATAGTAACCTAAGTATTTCATTCAAGTAGGATCCATACCAACATTAACTTGTAAGACATTCGAGTATAATCTAATCAAATACGACTTGATCAAACTATCAATTCCCATATATGTAGATAATAACTTCGTATCACGGTCAAGTAAAACCTAAACACCATGACTTAATGAAATAGTCAAGTATATTCCATACCATTAGTATCATGATCTTACTTTGAGTATAAGATAAACACAATATTTTATTCATCATTCATTATAAGTTATACCCCCAATAACTTATTCAACATTTAATATAAGTTATAAACCCAATAACTTATTCAATCATAACCATAGGGTCTATAGTATTGATTGGGATACTCATTAATTAATGCCTATAGAGCTCACTAAAACTTAGGTAATAATACTTAGCTTGATACTTCAAGATAGTCATTTTATGATATTAAAGATAAGAATCCATATATCTTATCATTTCCCTTAACTACAGTAACATATAATTAGGTCAAACTATGATCAATCCACAATTAGCATTTCAGGCTCTATGGGAGCTCTAATATCGATTCATACTAAATCAATACCCATTTTATGAAAGTCCTTTCTCTTCTAATATTTAGAAATATAAGAAATAAAAAAATCAATAGTTAAGAACATAATTGTAGAAGAAAATTGAGGACGGTCATACAATCCTACATGTATATAGGTAAGTTTCATTCCAACCTTTTAACCATAAAACATTCACCCAAAATTTCCACCATTACCTTTTCTTCAAGGTTGATTCAGGTGATACTTGATTCAAATTACCGAATGAATAAAAAACATAATGTTGTTAATATCTTAAGCCTATCAACTTCTTAAGTCCATGGCTTAGTATTTCCTTGAAACTACTTAACAAAGAGGCTACGAAGAATCACTACTTCAATCTATAGTCAAGAGAAGACAAGTAGAAGTTTAGGTCGGCCATACGACCTTTTTAGTTAGACTAAACCATCAACAACAGAAGATAAGAGAATATAAACATACAACCATATATTTATACATCCATAAATGTGACCATGTCCAAGTCTATTATACAACCTAACCAGGATTAAGAACAAGCCATCAACTAAAGATTCAATAAAATTTGTAGAAGTTAAAGATCTAGTAAGACAAAGTGGTAGCACTTTTTATTACTCATTCACACGTAAAACTTCATATGGAATTACATATAATAGTAAAACAAATACCCATATCAACCCTCTAGAGTGTGTATATCTCGAGAAGTGTGTTAAATTAATACCCATTAAGGGTATATTTGTAAAAAGAGAAACATATAATAGTATGCAACAACAACAACAACATATAGTTGGTATAAATCAAATTGACTTGATTTAACTATATCCTAAGGTAGGAAAGTTCATCAAAATGATGAACAAGAAGTACCCATTACCTTTACAAGGGTTGAAAACCATAAGAACATAAATAGGTAAACCATAACCTAGAATCATATAAGATTATGCCATTATTTTACTTCATCATACAATATAGTCTAGATTGTAAAAATGAAGAAAACATAGAAGATAAACCAGGTTCGAATAATTAAAACAAGATCCAAAACCTTAAAATGAATCTCAACTGGAAGCATAGTTTCTTTCATGAAAACATTATTTAGAGAAAGATATTTTAAATAGTTAGAGCCTATCATGCCTAGTAGAGCTCCTCTTTTCTCCTTCAAGCTTTCCAAGTTTCCTTCCTATAAGCTTGAATGCAAAAATATTTGCAAAAGTCTGAAACTGATCAACAAAACCCCAAAACTCTTCCATTCCTCCCATTTCCTTCTTTTATTAACCAAATCCAATAATATCTTCCACTATTTTCTCTCCATGTAATAGAAGATTGAATGCAGATTCAAAATAGATCATGCACAAAAATAGACCATCAACATGTAGAGCTCCAAGAGCTTAATATGAAACAAAAAATGAAACAAAACTCTTCTCTTTTCCCTCAATAACCACCGTTTTATTCTCCAAGGAATTTTGATTCAATTAATGACATTAAATGTTGGGGAAGTACTATCAGTTCTTCCCTATATTCCTACTAGCCAACTTTTCCACCGTTCAATTTTAGAAAAAACAACTAGTTTAACAAAACCTTAACTATCACCTTTAGCCAAGGATTTGATTGAGACTAACACTTGACTATATTTTCTACCTAAACATGGTAGTTGCCATATGATAAAATATAATTAAAATTCCAAGTACGATTTGGTGGAGATCTAACTCGACTTACCATGCAACATAACATCCTTCCAAATGCCAACCATAGTAGTGTTTAGGTTAGGTGTTAGGGTTTGATAAGCACAATTTAATATTTAATAAATCAACCTTCAACCATCAAACTTTAGGTTAGGTCTTAACAATAATTTGAATGCACATAGTTATATCCTTAGGTCCTTATAAATTTTAATGCATTTGAACCATTTAGTTAGGAGCCCATTTCCCTTTACTTAGGTTAGGATTCTTATAATTAAAACATAACCACTTAACATAGGTTATAGTGTAGGATATATAAACATAAATAAATATAATCATGCCTGATGCAGTCCCCTGCATACATGCTTCAATTCACCCAAAATTATTGCTTAGAAGTCATCAAATCATCTTGAACAATTACTTTCAATCAATATTCATTACTTTGCTTTGCAAGCCCAATCTTGCTAAAAACCCCTAGAATGCATAAAAAATTATATAAAAGGCTCAAATAACTCTAAACATGTTTAATTACATCATTCCAACATGATCAAACCATCAAACAAGTTTCACATCACCATTTTCACCTATTTTCCTTGTAGACCTCAATTCTTTCTTAAGGTGCAATTCTTTCTCTTTTGGTTATTTTCTACTTCTAAGAACTTATTACCTATTCCAATAGCTCAAAAATATTATCTCAATCATAAAAAATATTTAAAATAACTCAACTCATCAATCTTCTCTTCTTGACTCAAAATTTCTCATTAGATGCTCTTAAGGCATGTATTCTTGCACCACTCATGGTTTGGGACTTCTAGGGCTACCCAAAATATCTTGTAAACTTAGATATATTTTGTGACCCCTAATATGCTCACAAAATTTTGGAACTCAACTCCTTCTACAACTCTATATATTCCACTTTTTCACTTTTCAACTAGGTTTCCTCTAGGTCTCTCAAGAACTCAAAATTGAAAAGTGATGATATATTTCTCCAACATGTGAATTTAGTGCTAAAATTTTTCACACATATTCTTAGGGGTATAAATACCCTACAGTAAATTTTTACAAGAACCCACTTGATAAAACCAAAATTAGAGAGTTTTTAGAAATTTGTCTGAAACAAGGACAATCATAGGGAAATAAGCATTAAAATGTACATATCTCGATATTTATACACTTTCAAAACCTAATTACACTTGAAAATTTTCTATTTTTCTGAGAATAAAATTTCATATTTAGAGTTTTTTGAGTTATTATGCCATCATCAACATGATTCACAAGATTTTGTGATTTCTTCCCTTACACAAAACAAGGGTTTATGACTTGAGTTTTTGATTTTTTCCCTATCAAATCAACTCAAAAATTATTGAAATTTTTACGCATTACCACATGTAAATCATTCCCCTAATTTTTTATCAATTTTAAATTTATATTGTTCAAGTTATTAAAATTTTCCTTTTTTAAAACCCTAGGACAAGGTACATGGCAACAAGGGTGCATTTATGGATTTAATTACACTTTCATGAATTTTAAAGATTCTAAAAGGTTTGAAAAACCTTCCCTATCCTTCTCACAACCTTCATGCACATTTTTTTATTTATATACAACCATTACTCTCAAAAACACTTTGCCAAATGATCATCAAACACAATCTTACCTTTCCATCTCAGTTCACTGATTCCTTTTGACCTTGGTCTGACTCATGTGCATAACCTCACCTTTCCTCAGTATTCATCATGATCCTTTAAGGAATTTAATTTAATCATACACATGTAAAAATAATCACACACTTAATTCATTCAAAATTCATTCATGCATTCATGCATTCATCAAACTATGAACAAATAGTTATACACAATTTGTATAAAAGAAGCTTTTATTTGACAATTATCATGAATTTCTAAGCTTCAAGAGCCTCAAGGATCTATGAAAAATATATTCTCCTCTCAAACCCTTCTCTCTACTTTTATAACCTTCTTGAATGAATTCCTCATTTGAATACACCCTCTTTTTAGTTCAAGATAGGTGGTTACATTTAGTTACTTAACCCAACTAGGGTCTATAGGTGAGTTAATACAAGAAGTCCTCTCATTATGAATGAGATTGTGTTACACATATTGAGAAGAGGTAATCACATTAATTCAAAAAAACCTATGCTAAGACACCTAGACATCTATAAACCCAATTCAAATATTTAAACTAAGGTTTTGGAGGAAATCTCACAAAACCATTATTACAAACTTTAGAGAGTCCAAATGGACTAGTAATACATCAAGAACTCACAAATGGATCTCTCAACACATACTCCACTATAGAAATAAAAAATTGGACTAATTACAATGATGATCCTACATCAATTCCCCTTAACATTTATCAAAAATGAAATAGTCTTAATGTAATAAATCATAACCTTAATAGTAAGCGGTGAAACCCAACATACCTATCTAAAATAGTATGTTGATTCAAGATAATATCCTGGATCGTGAAATTGATCTAGGGTGTTATTTTGAATCCCATATCGATAATATACTTTAATAGAAGAAATTAAAAAGAAATAATCATACAACTTAGCCTTAAATTTTATCACTTCATTGTTCCGAACTTGGATAACACTATCCAAGAGCTGAAGTTACTAAGTTCACATCAGCAACAAAAGGTAAGTACATCATATTTATATCAAAACATAAGTACATATTATACCAATAAAGGATTATAATTTTGTTAGATCTACAAGTAAATAATGTTATTTCTGTAAACATGCATATACATTCCAATAGTGATCATCGAGCTGAACACAATCCCATAATAAAAGTGTGCCAATAAACCAAAGAATCAAAGTAAAAATATCAAAACATCAAGGGTATTACAAAGGACATATTCAATCGTACACAACTCCTAAGACCATCTCCTTTAACTTCTACCTGTTTTTGGTGAAATTTATTATGATACGTCCTATTATTCCTCAAAGATTGTTTTTCATGCCTAAGTGGCACTAAAAGGATCTTCAAGACCTCTAATGATATTTTCATTCACCCATTAACTCCCTTTATCTCCCTTAGAATCTCCAAGCCTTAAAATTTAGCAAGAATAACACTTCTTTAACATTGTTCTATTTTTACTAGGTCTACAAAATGGATAGAGAAAAACTATCACCGATATATGGATCAAAATGAAATGGTTCAACCTCAAACCTTAAAAATATCTTAGGCAACAACCTTGCAAAGATTTCTACAAAATTTAAAGAAAATTGGATGGTTTGTTTCTGAAAAAAAATGTCTTCCTAACCCTAGTTCCAAGGTTTACTGCACTGTGTAATCCCGAGAGGATTTATTTAATTATTTCTTATCTAGTTTCTTAATTTTTTTCAATTCTTCACACTCTAGGAGCACTATGCTAGTATTTAGAAGCTACCAAGACAAATTTTACTCTATCAAACAACTCTTCTCACTCTAAAATGTGATTTTTACTAGTAAATCATGGCTAAAGTGCCATGTTTTCATATCTAGAAGTTTCTATGATTTTCTCTATTAGTTTCCTTCAATGTAACTTTGAATTTAAGGACCAATCAAGACATAAACAACCCACCTAGAATAATGCTAAACATACACCTTCTTGATGGTTGATATTACATGCTACACAACTATTTTTCCTGATTTCTGATTAATCAATCCTACTACAAGACTTTGAACAATATCAAACAAAACAACAAGAACTTCCTTTTAAGAGTTAATGCAACAATACCTTACTACAACACCACTAATAAGAATTCATCTCAACAAGAAAAATAAAAGGATACCGGTTTGAGATTCGATTCATGTAATATAGAAATATCCCATGCATTTGAATTATTGTAACAACATAGCTATCCTTTCACTATTTTCTCTCATCCCCATTTAGTTTCTTTTAATCAGGCAATCTAGACCCTTCAAATACATATATTTTCCCAAATTACACTAAATTTGAAGATCCTTTCAAAGGATAAACCCAAGATAATGATTTCTAAACCAAAATTAAGCCTTAAAGTCCTTAATAGGAAAATTTTAACATTTATAAATACAAATTTCTCCAAGAAAACACATCTACAAGCTAGAAAAATCCTAAATTTCCTTTAAAATTTAAATTTTCTCTTTTTGGAGGGAAAAGAGCTAATTCAAATTTGTGAAGGATGTAAGCTAACCTAAAAACACAACATGAACCTATATGAGACTCTAGACCTACCAACACAATTTAAAACAAAAATTTGATGATGAAAGCCAAAATGAGAAGACAAGAAAATGTTTCAAAATACTATGTTCTCCCGCATCATACTCCACGGGAAGAAGAAGAAAAGACTTTCGGGTCTACTATTGAGAAGCTCCTCCAAGGTATTTCCATGTTGTATGATGTCATTTTTAGACATCCATGTGGCCTCGTCAAATGGTTTTCCTTCCACTTGATGAGGTACTAAAAATATTGTTTTCCTCTAGTCCTTTTGAGTTCCTTCTTATCCAGAAACACTCAATCTCCTCAGTCTTGACCTTTGGAAACTTTTACACCCACTCTTCCTCTTTGTAGATGCTTATTCTCTATGTTGTGTCTTCACCTTTTTCACCTTCCTTGAAGGGATAAAAATATGAAACATTAAATATGGGAGATATACCCACTCCACTAGGCAACTCCAACTCATAAGCATTGCTTGTAAATTTCCTCAACACCTAGAAGGTCCTATCTTTTTCATCTTCAATTTTTGTATTCCCCTTTGGAAATATCTTCTTCCTAAGATGATTCCATCACTAGATCACCAACTTCAAAATTCACTTCTCTTCTTCTCAAATCTTCTTATTGTTTTGTATTTATCTACACTAGCTTGTAAATGCTTCCTTACCTGTTGATGTATCTCATGCATGGCTGCTGAAAATTCCTCTCCTTCAACACTCCTTTTATCCATATCTCTGATATCCCTCAGCTCAAATACACCTCTTGGTTTCATGCCATACAATACCTAAAAAGGATTTTACCTATAATTCTATTCACTTGAATCATTGTATGCAAACTCTGCTTGTGGCAACACAAGATCCCACTATTTTGGATGATCTTTAGACAAACACCTTAAGAGGTTTCCTAAGATCTTATTGACCACCTCAGTTTGGCCATCAATTTTTGGGTGGTATGCTGAGCTAAAACTAAGGTTAGTTCCCAATTTCTTCCACAAAGTTCTCCAAAAATTCCCCAAAACTTGGTATCCTTATCTAAAACTATGCTTACTAGAAGTCCATGTAGCCTAACCACCTCCTTGAAGAACAAATCAGCAATGTGAGTGGCATCACTTATAGTCTTGCATGGAATAAAGTGTGTCATCTTGGAAAATCTATCTACAACTACATAGATTGAGTCATAACCTTTTGTGTCTTTGGAAACCCCATAACAAAATCCATACTAATGGATTCCCATGGCCTATTGGGTATAGGAAGTGGCTGGTATAGTCCAACATTTGTGCTCTTACCTTTGGCTCTTTGACATGTAGTGCATCTCTTCCACAAACCTCCTTACATCAATCTGCATTATTGGCCAATAGTAGTGTCTACTAAGCTGCTCTAGTGTCTTTCAAGGCCAAAATGACCAGCCATACTCCCATTATGCTTCTCTTTGATGAGGTTTTCTCTTATAGAAATTTTAGGCACACATAGTTGCACCCCTTTGAAAAGAAACCATCCTAAAGAAGATAGTCCAACCACAACTCTCTATTCATTCTTGTGGGCTGCTTGCATGCTTCATACACTTCCTTGAAATCTTCATCATCTTCATATAACTCCTTAAGAGAATCAATACCAACACTTTCCAACTAAAATTTCATGCACTAACAACACTCTTCTTCTTAAGGCATCAACTACCTTGTTGCTTTGACCCTTCTTGTGCTTGATAGTGAAAGTGAAATTTTGTAAATATTCCACCCATTTTACATGTCTTTGATTGAGTTTTGGCTGATTGGTGATAAATTGAAGAGCATGATTATCTATGTAAATAACAAACTCCTTAGGCAACAAGTAGTGTCTCCAATTTTTCAATGCATGAACCATGGCATAAAATTCCAAATCATAGGATGAATACTTCCTTTTTTCCTCATTAATTTTCTCACTAAAATAAGCAATTGGTTTGTTATCTTGACTTAGAACAACCCCTATGGAAATTTTTCTTGCATCACATTCCACTTGAAAGACTTTATTGAAGTATTAAATGCTAAAATTGGTTGCTCAATCACCTTTTTTGTTTCAAATATTAAAAGCTTCTTTCAGCTTCTTGAGTCCAAACAAAATTTTTCTTATCACCTCTAAAAGTATCAACAATAGGTACAAATCTCACTGAAATTTCTGATAAATTTCCTATAAAATCTTGCAAGTCCATGAAAGCTTCTTACCTCACCTATTGTTTTAGGTGTTGGCCATTCTAGGATTGCTTTGACCTTGTTCTTATCCATCTTCAACATTCCCTTAGTGATCACAAACCCAAATATAAAATTTGTTTTCATAAATTCACACTTTTTGAGATTAATTAGTAATCTCTCTTCCTGAAGATTCTTCAAAACCAAATTCAAATGATGCATGTGCTCCTCCTTGCTTTGACTGAAAATCAATATATCATCTAGATAAAAAACCACAAATTTACCTATAAATGGCTTAAGAACCTCATTCATTAACCTCATAAAGTACTAGGTGCATTGGAAAGTCCAAATGGCATTACAAGCCACTCATATAGCCCTCATTTGTCTTAAATGTTGTTTTCCATTCATCCCCTTGTCTGATCCTAATATGATAATATCCACTTTTGAGATCTATTTTTGAAAAATAACTTGCACCACATAAAAATCCATCAAATCTTCCATCCTAGGAAAGGGAAATCTATACCTGATTGTGATTTTATTGATTGCTCTAGAATATGTGCACATTCTCCAATCTCCTTCCTTCTTAGGCACTAATACTGTAGGCATTGCATAAGGACTAAGAATTTCTCTAATCAACCCTTTATCCAACAACTCCTGCACCTATTTCTTAATCTCTTCATTTTCCTTTGGTGTCATTTTGTAGGCTGCCTTGTTTGGTAAACTAGCACCTGGTATAAAGTCTATGTGATGACTTATTTCTCTCATAGGAGGAAAGGAGCTAGGAAGCTCATCCACCACTATATCAACATATTCCCTAACATATCCTGTACTTCCTATGAGGCAACTCATCCATCCTTGTTGTTGTTATGATTGTCCTTGGTTTTAGCACTAATGCAAAATCCTATCTCTTCCTCCACTATTTTCAAGAACTCTTTCTCCCCTATGAGCATCACACTAGAACCTATCTATTGTTCACCTTCTTCTTCTCTCATGGGCAACAAGGTGTGACTAACTCCATCCTTCTCTAGAATGTAGACATTCTTCCTCCCATCATGTGTAGTCTTCCTGTCATACACCAAGGCCTTCCAAACACATGACACACATCCATGGGAATAACATCACATAAGTACCCTGTCCTTATACCTCCCAATTTGGAAATCAACCCAACATTGTTCATTCACTAACACTGTTGTCCTTTATTCAACCAAGAGACTTTATATGGTGTGGGATGAGGTATCCTTTTTCAAGCCTAATTTATTAACCATTTCAACTGAAACCAAATTGTTTGTGCTACCTGAATCTATAACCATTTTGCAACACTTACCTTGACTCTTGCAAGTAGTTCTAAACAATGATTTCCTTTGTGGTGGTTCTTTTCCTTAGGTGTCTTAATCAGAATTATTCTCATGAGTAAGGACTCTCCCACTTTCTAGTTCTTCTACTAATGAAGGAGAGCAAACACTTTCTTCATCTCCACCTTGCACAAGCTGAGTTTTTCCTTCATTTTGTATTATTGTTTGTAGGCTTCCCTTTTGGACATTCCCATGACCTGTGACCTAAAATTTATTGCACTTGTAGCACCTACCAATGAATCCATTTGTTCCTCTTCCCCTTGTTCCATAACCACCTCTAAAGTAGGGTCTTCTACCTCTAAAACCACCTTTGAAACTAGTAGGCTGCTCTTGTTGTGTTTGATTGAATCACCTTGATTCCTTTGTGATTTTCCTCTTCCTCCAAGTTTTCCTCTACCTCTATAACTCCTTCCTCTTCCTCTATTTTTTTGAGTATGCCTTCTATTCAGTTTGTCTTCATCTTCAAAGCAAGTTGGTAGCACTCTTCTAGGCTTCTAGGACTAGTCAAACTAAGCTCATCTTGTATTTGGTACCTTAAACCATTCAAATACCTTTCCAACTTATCTGTGTCATCTTCCATATGACCTGATACTGATGCTTAATTTATAGAAATTCTTCAATGTATTCTTTAACTCCCATATCTTTTTGCCTCATATTTTGTAATTTTCTATATAAATTTTCATATAATCAGTAGGTAAGAACTTACCTTTGAGTTTGGCCACCATCCTATCCCATGACTTGATCTTGGATTTTTCTTTTTTCTCTCCTCTTGAACATAGTCCCACCATAGGGATGCATGTCCCTTGAGCTTTGTTCTGGAAAAATTTACTTGTTGATCCTCATGCACATTCTCAAAATCAAAGTATTTGTCTAACTTTGTTATCTAGTCAAGGAGTTCTCTCCATTCAAGCTACCTGCATACACTAGAAATTCCAATTTGGGCTTGGATCCTTCACCTTTCACTACCTTCAACAACCTTTCAAATCTCAACTCCTTCAGGGTCTCTTTCTTCTTCAACTACTTCTTGTGGTCTTTGAGCCACTTCTTCTTCTCTATCACTCAAGTCTCTTGTTTCCACTCCTCTCCTCTGGTTAGCCTCCACTGCTACAAGCCTAACATCATAAATGAACTCTCATATTTCTCAATTATTGAAGGATGACTTCACCCATCTGCAATGTAGCTTCTCTCTCTCTCTCTCTCTCTTTGTCTGCTCTCTCTCCTGTTGGATTCCTTGTTGGATTCCTCCTTGGTGGCATCTTGTTTCTCTTGATCAAATACTGCTTCAACTTGTCTTACTCTCCAAAATTATTATTTCTCAAATTCTTAGATAACTAGACCTCTGCTCTGATACCAATAATGATGTAGAGAGTTTGAAATGATACTCACACTCTTGTTCTCAACTCCAAGAATCTACAACTTCCACCTTCTTGAGCCAAATGTTTCAAGCTCAATATTGTTTAGATGAAATTATTCAAAAAGGCTCAATTTAGGTTTATTCTCACACTCTTGTAGGTCTTCTAGTAGGAGTATTTCAATCTCCAAAACTCTTAAGTCCATTCATTTACCTTTTCAATTTTTGTTGTTCATATAAATCTGATCACAATCTATTAGTCTTCAAAGCTTGCTCTGTCACAACTTAATTGGAACTATAAGGATCACTTTTAAAACAATCAAGATATTGTTCATTCACTTGTTAACTCCATTCATCTCCCAAAGAATTTCTCAAGAAGGCTCAGGTACTTAGAAAAATCCACTTCTTTAACTTAACTTTTATTCTTATTAGGTCTCCAAAACTGTCAAAGAAAAACTGGTAAGGATATCTAGATCGAAATGAAATGATCACTAAAACCTTTAAAATATCCTTCACAGACATGCAGAGATTTCTACAAAATTTTACAAGGTTTTTGGTTAATTTTTTTTGAAACTTTAAGTTTCTTCCTATAAACCCTAGTTGCAGGGTTTTCACTCCACTGTGCAAACCTGAGAGGGTTTATTTGATTGTTTCTTAGCTTTAATTTCATATTTTTCAATTCTTCAATCCTAGAGAGGTCTGATACCAATTATAGAAGCTATCCAAAGACAAAATTTGCTTGAAAACAACTCTTCTCACTCTAAAACTGTCATTTTTGACCAAAAACTATGGCTAAGTCCTTACCCTTTTCATGATGGGTCTTATAAGTTTATCTATTAGAGGTTTTTCAATATAAAATTGACTTTAAGGATAAATTTTGACTTAAAAACCCCACTATAATAACAAAAACACTTCCTTCTTGAATGGTCAATATTCTCATGCTCAATAACTATTTTTCCCACTCATGATTAATCAAGAACTACACTCTTACCCAATCTCTTGAAAAATAACCAAAACAACAAGAAATTCAACAAAGATTAATACATTTACCTTACTACAACACAGTAATAATAACTTTCTTGGAAAAAAAAAGGTTTCAGTTAAATATTTGATTCATAAACACAAAAATGTCTAATGTATTTGAATTACTATAACAACATTTCTATCCTTTTCACTATCAATTTCTTCTTGAACTTTACTTTCTTGTTGATATTGATATTCGAATTGAATGGTATGAATCAGTTACCATTTTTGGTTTTACATCTCATCAAGATTCATTTGCTTCAATTAGGCCATCTAGACCCTTCAACTACATATATTTTCCCAAATTACACTAATTTTGAAGATCCTTTCAAAGGCTAAACCCAAGATAATGATTTCTAAACCAACATTAAGCCTTTAATCCTTAATAGGACCATTTTAACATTACTACATACAAATTGCTCCAAGAAAACACACCTACAAGCTAGAACAAGCCAAAATTGCTTTTAAATTCATTTTTTTTTTTTTTGAGGGAAAAGAGCTAATTCAAATTTATGAAGGATGTAAGATAACCTAAAAACACAACATGAACCTATATGACTCTCTAGACCTACCAACACAATTTCAAACCAAAATTTGATGATGAAAGCCAAAAATGAGAAGACAAGCCAATCAACATGTCTAACCATGCTAGTAAAAATATAAGGTTGAAAACTCATGCCAACTCAATGTTATAAAATAAATATAGTCCACGTAAACCGTAATTCCCGAACCCCTTGTTGATATAACATATACAATGAGTCATATGATGAAAACTATAATATGGAAGGAGAAATATATATCTAAATATTTTCCGAGGGAAGTGGGCATTACAAGTTTGATAATGATAACGTAAGTATATGTATGTTTATTAATGATCGAAATAATTAATAATGTATATGTCTAACATTGATCGAAAGTTAATAATAATACATTGTATATATGTATGTATGCATAAATATATATAAACATAAATTCATATGTATATATATGTAGACAAACACACACACACACACACACACACACACACACATTATACATGTTTTGAAAGACTTTGGAGGTCCACCTTTTGGTCTACATTTCATAAGGCTTAATTGTTACTCCACCATTTGAATGTATGTTATGGAATATTTTATTATTAAAGGCTTGGACTACATGTTTTTGCAATTTTTAAATCAAATGAATTTGGTATGTTTTCTAAGGACCACCATTTAATGTTTTAGAAGGTTGGTCATACTTCACATTACATTGTTTAAACACAACAATGGTCTTATACCACATAGCATTTAAATTAGGTGAGGGACTAAATTTGGTATTAGACTAATAAGAATTTAAATTGATTAATGTGTGATGTTAAAACCATTTTCATCGACCCCTTAACATTTTTAATGAGGAAAAATGGTCTTAGCCCACTTGTAAAGGTTAATGTTTGATGTTTAAAGGATGGTCATTAACCATGTAACATGTAAAAATGTTTATTGTTTATTATTTATTTTTTGTTTTGGTCATAGACCATATAACGTGGAACTTGGTAAATTAAACCATGACATGCAAGGTTTTGGGTGTTAGATGCAATGACATGAAACTGATAGTTTTTAATGACATTGAATGAATATGGTTCCTTGGGAACCAGTAACTTCCTTAGGAAGCTAAAACATGCAAGTCCTTCACCCATTCACATTTTTTGCATTATTTTTTATTTTTGGTCTTAAGATGAGCATGGAGGATTTTGAGGAGATAGTTATGGAAATCCATTTTTGGCATGTGCATGTAATTATGAAATTATTTTTAATGGTGTGTTAGTATTTAAAATCTCTGTTTGGGATATTTTGTGGAGTTTTGGGAAGCATTCTAGTTGAATATTTCAAGGGAAGAATAAGGAAAAATAAAGGAAAATTAGGAATCTATTTTCTCTCTCCTACTCTTGTTTTTATTAACATGAAATTTACAATACGTTTCTTTTGGTTTTAAAATATAGAATTGTTTCCTCATTTTTTTGTTAGGATAAATTTTATTATCCTATTATTAATTATGCATAGTAGGATTATTTAATTAATTTTATTAATTAAATAATAAATATACTGTTGTATGGTTAATCAACCATATTTGTTTGTATTCAGATTGTTATATTGTTTTAAACAATATATTTGTCTTTTTCTAATTCCTGCTTCCCGGATGTTATTGGAAGCTTATTCATTTTGGCATTTGGTTGCACCTGTGCAACTTATTCTCCTGTGTGTATTTGGCTGTGCAATATCTATAAATATTGCAGCCCATTCTCTGTAATTTTTACTGATTGAGATTAATAAAATATCACAGGCTTCCGTCCCTGTTTCTCAATCGACATTTGGTACCAGAGTGAAATTCTGGCCCTGTGAAGGTGTGGAAGAGAGAGCAGCAGAGAAAGAGGAGATTGGAGACGTATTTGCAGCATTCGAGAGCCTGTGCAGCCTCGTGCAAACTCCCAGCCCCATCCCTGCCTCCCCCACATCCGCCTGTTCCTTCCAGGTACTTGGAAGGCAAATTTTTTTCAGACTTTGGTGCACTCGACTGTGCAAAATTGCTTCTGAGGTATTGAATTTTAAAAAAAAAATAAAAATTTCCCAATCAGGGTTTTGATTTTACTGCATTTAGAGGTATATTTTGTTTTGGAGGATTGCTTTGCTGTGTATATGCACCTGCAGTGAACAAACAGAGCAAAGAAAATAAAAAAAAGAAGAAAGAGGCGCCCAAGCTGGAAAATATACAGTGGGAGGTGAAAAAAGAGTTTTTTTAGCATATGCGCCCATACTCAGTCCCTGCGCGGCCTGCATTAGGAAAAATGTGTTTTTGGAGCTAAAAATGTCATTCTCCTCAAGCCCGCGCCCTTCTCCATCTGCCACGCCCTGCACATGCAAACAGCAAGCAAATGAAGCTTAGATTGTAAAAAATACGGCCTGTACAATCAAAAACGCCTCCAAAGATCAAAAAAATGTGCCCATCATTAAAAAACGCCTCAAGATCAAAAAAATGTGCCCAGCATTAAAAAAAACGCCTCAAAGATCAAAAAAATGCGCCAAAGATTAAAAAAACGCCTCAAAGGCATCAAAAAAATGTGCCTGAATTAAAAAAACGCCCAATAAAAAAATGCAGATACACAGTCAAAAACGCGGCTGTATAGTGAAAAACGTGGCTCGGCATTCAAACACGCGCCAAGAAGAAAATACGAAAAAAATACAATTGATCGGTGCGTGGGAAGGAGAAAATGAGGCTTGAGCAAGTAAATGCAATTGAAAGCAAAGAGATAAAGCCTCGAGATCCGTTTTTGGGCAAATAGAACCCTAAAAAGCCCCTTCACCAGCATGCAGCCACGTGGAGCTTCATTCAAATCACGTTTTTTAAAAGGTTAGTCATTTTTTCACTTGTTTAAATACAATATGCTGCGTTTCATATTCAAACAAGCCTAAGCGGCCAAGGTGGATAGACTAAACGCCTTAGAAGTGGGAGGTGCATGGTTCAAATCCCACCCCAACTTCACATTTTGAATTTTGGCGGATTTTTTGGCGGTTTTACCAAATTTAGTGGCAAAATTTGAATTTAGTTATAACTAACTAAATTTAGCGGAGAAATCCCTAATTTAGGGTAAAAAAATTTCTCCCATCTGGTCTGTTTTCTCATTCCAGACATTTTTTTGCAAAAGGAGACCCACCTAAAAATTGCATTTTCAGCTATTTTTTTGCAATTTTTAGCATTTTGGGTTCAGGAGGTCACCAGGACCCCGAAATTGTAAATTTTTGCCTGTCATTCAAATTGTATTGTATATTGTACTAATTTGCAGGTTGCCATAGTCAACTGCAAAACTTTGTAACTGCTCAGAAACTGGCAGAATTGTAATCAAAAATAGTAAATTTGGTTCTGTAACACTCACGAGATCCTAGATCTCATTCGCAGCGTTCAAGTATATACAGTGCCTCTGGGAAGCGCTTACGGGTAAAGCCGTCGTGACTACTACTACACTTAACGCCTAATATAGCTGCAACAATGTCATCTGGGCATCGTCCCTATAAATCGACGGGGAGTAATAAGGTCACAGAGCACACACTATGAACCATCCCATCCGTCTGTGCATGAACGATTGCAAGACATAAATCCGACCGAGAAATTATCCGAGTATATAGCGAAGTTACGCGCGTATGAGGATATTTCTTTGAGCCGGTGTCATAATCACACAGCCCCATCGATCTCTCTTGGTACCACGTATCAAATTCTTTCACGTACGTTAACGCCTCTTTCACGTACCGATGGGTATATAGAAAGGGGAGCTTCTTCCACGTACTGGATGGGTATATCGGAAGGGCACGTATATAGAAGGTTCGGTATATCGGACTGACGGTATATAGATTGGGAGACCTTATACCTGGAGTGATAAGAGCCAAACCCTGTCAGTGATCTCTGCAAAATGGGCACCAATGCCCCCAAATTTTTTCTTCCGGATTCACAATTGCTCGGAGGAAAGCAACTATGCTTGCTTCAGAAGACAAAAATAAAGACACACTTGAGTTTGAAGAAATCGCCTGTTGTGGATCGGTGTACTCTAACCAGATCACCAACGGATGCAACACAAAAATGATAATTTGATAGAGCAGCGGATCGAAAGCAAAGCTCATCATCTTGTTTGGAGTATCCGACGATGTGCAAGTCCACATTCGAGATGCCACATCAGCAAAAGAAGCTTGGGATAAGCTGAGCACAATATATGAGGCCAAGAACAAGAATGTCATACTCAATTTGCAGAGTTAGTTACATATGTTGAAATTCAAACAAAATGAGAAAATTGAAGCCTTCCTAAGAAGAGTTGCAGAGTTGAGGGCTTCACTTCTAGCCCTAGGAGAAGAGGTCAAAGATGAGTCTCTCATTCCCATTATTCTGAGAGCTCTCCCTTCTTCTTACCGAATTTTTGTCACAACTCTAAACTTGTCAGATACAACAATTAGTTTTGACAAGTTAGTAAACCTACTGCAACAAGAGGAAGCAATGTACAACAAGGATGATGAAGAGGAGCAGGCACTGTCTTCACATCAAAAATGGAAAGGAAAAGGTAAAGGAAAACCTAAATCCTATCAGAAGTCCCCACATCGAATCAAAGTATCATGGGGACAATCAACAGAAGAAGCGATGTCCCATTTGCAAAAGAGGACATGACTTGCAAGAATGTTGGTTTAACACATATAAGAAAGGTTCATCGAGCAATTCTGGACCACAACAACAACAAACTTACAAGGGACATTCAAACAATTATCACGGGCAGAAAAAGGGGAACTGGAAAAGAAGACCCCACCAGCAAGGTAATATTGCTGAGCAACAAGATCAGTCAGACAATGAAGACTTCTTGTTCAACGCTTCAATCAAGTGAACCATCCACGCCATCTAGTGACGTCCGGTATGTTGATTCGGGAGCCACTCGACACATGACTAGCCACGAGACTGGTTTATTTCAATGAGGACACGCCATCGAAAAATCATGTTTCGTTGGGAGATGATTCTTCATATACGATCAGGATTGGAAACATTTCTCTACCCCTTGGTTCACGCAACCAGAATATCGGATGTTCTATATGTCCCTCGGGTTGACAAAGAATCTTCTTTCGCCGACCAACTCCTAGATCACAACCTGAAAATTGACTTTGATAGTCAATCCGACAAGAAAATGTGTCGATTCGAGATAAATCCAGGAGGCTCGAAAATAATTGCAAAAGCCTCAAATGTGGGACGAATGTTTCAACTTGATTTTATTCACAAAAATGATCAAGCACTTGTGGCTAAAAACTCCACCTCACTCGGGCTTGTGGCATAGGAGATTTGGTCATGTAAGTTTCAAATATCTCAACACACTTCACCGGTGTAATATGGTACATGGGCTACCATCTCTTCAGAAGGATACAGACAAATGTCCTCACTGCTTAGCAGGGAAACAACACAGAGTTTCATTCCAAACAAGTACTTTTCGAGCTCATGGAAAACTTGACCTGGTTCATACCGATCTGTGTGGTCTGATGCAGCCAAGTCATTCAGGGTTCCAGTACTTCATGCTCTGTGTTGACGACTATTCACGCAAAATGTGGATTTTCTGTCTTCGTAAGAAAAGTGAAGCCTTTGAAACGTTCAAAAAGTTCAAAGTGGCAGTTGAGAAAGAAACTGGTCGTCACATCAGAACTCTCCGCTCAGATCAAGGGGGGGAATTCACCAGTGATGAGTTCAGAGACTATCTACAAACTCACTGGGATTCATCGACAAATGCCTCCTCCACACACACCACAGTAAAATGGTGTTGTCGAGAGAAGAAATCGTACTATCATGGAAATGGTGCGATGCATGATCGATGATTCTGAACTTGCAAAGACATTTTGGGTAGAAGCAGCAAAAACAGCAGTGTATTTGTTAAACAGAGCACCCACAACTGCTCTTGATGGAATTACACCACAAGAAGCATGGTCAAAGAGGAAACCATCCATTGCACACCTCAGAGTATTCGGATGCAAAGCAAGCATGCACATACCCAAACAGAACAGAAAGAAATTGGACATGAAGTCACAAAATCTCATCTTCATTGGATACAGTGAAGAGACTCTTGGGTAAGACTGATGGATCCTAAGACCAGAAAAGTCTACACAAGTAGAGATGTTGAGTTTTTTGAGAAGAAGGAAGTAGAGACTCCTCCTCCGGACTCGCAAGATGTAGATTTTTCACCAGTTGTAAAAACTGAAGCAAATGTTCCCTCAGAAGATGAAAGTGATGATGGGGATGATGGTGTTGATCAGATAGGACCACAACCCATGGGAACAGCTCAACGTATGCCTAAATGGTGTACAAGTACATTACGAGATGCAAGATTGGATGCTCCACCGGATACATCCACCCCTGGACCACGACTCGCAGTAAAGCAAGAGAAGAAGTTAACTTTGCTTTGATGAGTAGAGTCATTGAATCGATGAGCCCTCTACACCAGAAGCCCTACACCAAAAAGCTTGGAAAGATGCCATGGATTCTCAATATCAATCAGTGATGAAGAATAACACTTGGTAGCTTATCGATCTTCCACCAGGGAAGAAACCCATTGGATGTAGATGGATATTCAAAACTAAGTACAAAGCAGATGGGACAGTGGACAAGTGTAAAGCAAGACTTGTAGCAAAGGGGTACACACAGAAAGAAGGCATTGACTATGAGGAGACATTTGCTCCCACAGCTAAGATCAAAATGATCAGGATGATCTTTGCTCTAGCTGCTCAGTTTGGATGGAAAGTTCACCAAATGGACGTAAAAAGTGCCTTCCTGAATGGAGATTTGCAAGAAGAAGTCTACATGACTCAACCTGAGGGATATGTTGTACCTGGTCAAGAAGAAAAGGTATGCAGACTCAGGAAATCTCTGTATGGCCTCAAACAGGCACCCCGGGCATGGTACATCAAGATTGATGAGCATCTCGTACAACATGGATTCGTCAGAAATCCATACGATCCCAATCTCTACCTCAAAAAGCAAGGGGGGGAGATGGTGATTGTTGTAGTTTATGTCGATGATCTAGTCATCACTGGCAGTTCAGTGAAGATGATTGATGAAACAAAGAAAGATCTTAAGTGATCATTCGACATGACAGATCTCGGGCTTATGCACTACTGTCTTGGACTAGAAGTATGGCAGAAAGAGAATCACATCTTTGTTTCTCAGATGAAATATACCAAGACAATGCTTGAGAAGTTTAGGATGATGGATTGCACACCAATTGCTACACCTATGGAGAACAGATTACAGTTATCTCGTTCAGATCCATCTCCTGAGGTAAGTGCCACTCTCTATTGGTAGCTGATTGGGAGTCTCATTTACCTGACCTACACTAGACCAGATATCAGCTTTGCAGTGAGCTATCTATCCAGGTTCATGCAGGAACCCAAAATTTGTCATTGGAAAGCAGCAAAGCGCATTTTGAGATATCTCAAAGGATCAGTGGATCTTGGTCTAGAATACAAGAAGAACGAAAACTTCTTCTTGACTGGATATTCGGATTCAGATCATGCAGGTAACATTGATGATAGAAAATCCACTTCTAGATTTGTATTCTTTATGGGATCTGGACCAATATCATGGGGAAGTAAGAAACAACACTTTGTTTCTCGCTCTTCCACAGAAGCCGAGTATCGTTCTGCAGGAGAAGCTGTCTGTGAAGTGATTTGGCTACGTCGCATACTGGAAGGACTTGGAATACCACAGGACAAACCGACCACCATGTATGTTGACAACGAAGGTGTTCTCAAACTTGTTCGCAATCCAGTTTTTCACGAGAGAACAAAGCACATTGAAGTTCAGGTTCATTTCATACGTGAACATGTGTTGAAGCACAACATCCAGCTTCAATTTTGTCCAACAGCTGAACAACGAGTAGATATTTTCACAAAGTCACTTGCACGTGACAAGTTCGAGTTGTTCAGGGCATTTCTCTCCTCATCTCTTCAGACAATGCACAATTAAGGGGGGGAATGTTAGGATAAATTTTATTATCCTATTATTAATTATGCATAGTAGGATTATTTAATTAATTTTATTAATTAAATAATAAATATACTGTTGTATGGTTAATCAACCATATTTGTTTGTATTCAGATTGTTATATTGTTTTAAACAATATATTTGTCTTTTCTAATTCCTGCTTCTGGATGTTATTGGAAAGCTTATTCATTTTGGCATTTGGTTGCATCTGTGCAACTTATTCTCCTGTGTGTATTTGGCTGTGCAATATCTATAAATATTACAGCCCATTCTCTGTAATTTTTTTTGATTGAGATTAATAAAATATCACAAAGCTTCCGTCCCATTTTCTCAATCAACATTTTTATCATGAAAGTTGAAATGAAAACAAAAAGAAAATTTGGAAAGGAAATGGGTTTTTGTTGTAGGTGTGAGATCTGGATTCACATTTGATTTGGTTTTAGGATCTATTACTTTATTAAAATTTGGGGATCAAGCATGCAAATTTTTAAATTTTAAACAACTAGCCAAGATATCTGCTATTTTTTTCTTTTCAATACATTTCTAGGGATTTGGGGACCTCTATTTGAGAACTGATTTTTTTTCTTGTTGATGGTAAAAACTAGAAAATAATATGTGAATGTGTTTTTAAATGAAGCGGGTGAACAATTTTAGTTAAGGCATAAAAACAAAAATTCATGTGGTTTTTGTTGTATTCGGATATGGGATCGTCTCAGCTACTAGATTTGGTTTTAGCTATAGGATGAATATAGCACTTTTTTTTTTGTTTTTATTTTACAAGGGATTTTAACTCATTGTAATTTATAAGTTCTTAGAGCTGGGATAATATTATTTTTATCATATAATATCCTTAAAAAAATTTATAACATCATTTAACTCATCTTTTGAAGAGCTTGTCTATATTTTCAAGGTGTAATCTCATATTGAGCTTATTGTTTCTCCATGTATGCAATCATGTTTTCCTTGATGAATGGTTCCCCATTGCCATTTAGATCAAAGAAAATCTTGAGCATCCGTGGGTATTTTATCATTGTTGGTTCACCGAGTGATACTTTTTAGCTCATCATAGAGCATGTTGTTATCTACTTTTAAATTTTACGCTAAATCACTGGTTTTGAATGCGGGACATTGTGAACTCAACCCTTTTCGATGTTGCAGTCATTATTTTCATATTGTTATCATAGGTTTTCCTATATGTGTGTATTAGAGTTTATGCATACCTTAATGTTATGGTTATTACCAAGTTTCTAAAACATGTATTGTCAAACACACTCTCTTTGTCGGTCTCTTTTGATTATTGGTTGGTGAAGATAACCATTGAGAAGTAGATAATGTTAGTATATTAAAGTGTTTGATTTTAAATTCATTAATGAACTTTATTTTTAGTAATAATTTGTTCCAAATTATTAGGATTGTTTAAGTTTTTTCTTAAAGGGATGAATTCGGAAGGCATTTAGTATTGTATGGTTTTCTTGTTAAATTTTGGATGTTATTTCTTACCTCTGTATTCATTACGGGAATATAATTTATGGAGTAAGAAATTTAAAGGGATATGTTGTTTTGATTATTAAATGAAAATAGATATGATCCATTTTGTTTAGTCATATGTAAATATGAGAAATGGATAATGAGTTTTATTAGTATCACTCATTAGAATACAACACTTATACATTGATGAAGGTTACATTGTTGATTTTATTCTTAAAGGATATATGCATTGTGTTAAACCCAAATTATGAATGGAATTTAAGGATGTAGATGTAAATCTTATTCTTGATTATTTTAATAATTAATTATAATAATAAGTTACTTAAAAAATCTAAAAGTTATGTTTATTAGTTGATTTAATGTACTATTTGTAAAAATACCATACACCATGAAGTATGATATCATTTGTGAATGATATAGATATATAATTAATCTTTTGGATGAGGATTTAATTAAATAATTACTATATTGCAATAAACATTAATTAATAACATTATAATAGTGCCACATAATTTACGTGGAAAACCCCGATGGGTAAAAACCACGATGAAAAGAGATATTCCATTTATCGAGAAACATTATTACAATTAAGTAAATCTCCCTCCTCACATCTCTCCACCTATTCACCACATGAATTTAAATTAACATGATAAATCCCCATGATCATATTTATCTGACTCCATGGGTCATGACCAATTAAGTGATGGGATGTGACTTTATAAAAAGGTACCCCAATTTAAATATTGATTAGTAATAATCAATAAAACATATAAAAAACTTAGTTTATACTAAATAATGAAGAATATAAATATTCTTAACTATTTAATTATAAACTAAGTTTTATAGAACTTAATATTAAGTTCTAAAACCGATGGAGGAGCCCAAGGAGGAGGAATTGATGGACAGAGTGGACAGGTTAGAAAAGGAGATACAAGAGCTCAAAGGGACTATAAAAAATATGGAAAGAGCTAAGGGAAAAGGAATTCTTCAAAGTGATGATGAAGAGGGGGTTATTGCTGAAGTCTTCAAGAAGTTACAGTCCTTGGATGGTAGAATGGGGAATGCAAAAAGTCGCAATGACTGCATATTATCTGCCCTTAAAAGCATTTATAATTTCATTGAACAACATGTTCATAGTTTCTGCAGTTTAAGTGGGGTTAATGAGGACATTTGGGGCCCTAAAGAGAAAAGGGATATTGCAATTGCTCAGGCGGATATGAGAGACTCCTCTCAGGCCACTGCCATTGCCTTCTTCATGTCGCTGCAGGCTATCAAGACCAAGATTGACAGGGCTATCAAGTAACGGGTTGTTGTGTTGCTGTTTTTTGGCTGCGAAGTTGTTGTTATCTGGCGGTTCTGCACTGCTTTTTGGTGGAGTTCTATATGTTGTTTCTCTTTTGGTTGCTTTTTGATCTTTTCTACTTCTTTTTGGATCATTGTTCATTTGGATCCTTTCTTCACTTGTATTGTCATATTTGGCTATTGAGCCCTCTTTGGTTGGCCATTTTTCCCTTCTCTGGGTTGTTTCTCTCACCTTTGCTATCTGCTTTTGAGCCCTTTTGTATACAGGGTATAGTCCCTTCAAAACTATTTTCCCTTAATAAAAAAATATTAAGTTCTAAAACTCCCCATTGACATTAAGTGGGAACATGTGCCAACATTACCTATTTATACAACATGATTTACAAATTAATAAACCTGAGTGAAGGTTTAGGCTAGCATGTCACATTTGAAGGATTTATACACCTTCATCATGCTCATATTACCTTTTTGTACAAAATGATTTGGAATCCATAAATTATTAGTGAATGATTTAGGATAAGCATGATTTATGAGACTACATCTCATAGTTTCTCATGGAAAATATCTCAACTAACATCTTTAGGATCCTTTTATAACATAAGGACCTCATTTACAATAGATGTAATACACTGGACTATACACTGTAAACTTAGAGTGACAAGTTTACAAAGATTAAAAATATCTTTTTACAATGATTTTACAATGAAGTAGAAGTATAGAGGAGAAGAAGATAATGATCTATGAGCCATTAGGAGGTAGCATTACCATGCGACTCCCCTCAATGAGAACTCAAAGGTTCAACATTGCATGAAACTTACATAATTTCACAACACACAATGGATTTGTAAACATATCAGCAATTTGATCTTAAATTAGTCAGTAATGGAGATCCATTTTACTATAGAGAACCTTATCTTGGATAAAATACATATAAAATTTTATATACTTAATTATATGATGCTTTGAATTAGATTCTTAGAAAGAGAAATGTAACTCTAGATATCACATAGAAGAGGAGTACTTCCTTTAGCTTCCATATGTATCTATTCCCACAACCAATTTAGCCACATGTCTTCTTTCACTACTTCCATTGCACTTCTGTACTCTTCCTTAGTAGAAGAAATGATGACTATTGGTTTCTTTTACTTTTAAAAAGTAAGTGCACTGTTGCGACCTTGAACACATACCTAGTTGTAGACTTCCAATCTATTACATCAACAACTACTTTAACAAATATGAAATCTATAAAACCCTAATTGTAGAGTAATGTGTGATAAATAAAACACTAAATTACACTATTTTTCTCCTATATGTTGCACTTTTTGTCACTTCTGCATAATTCACCCGTAACTTTGAAAAACAAATGATCTCCACAAAACCCCAAAACACATCAAATCCTAAAAAGAAAAAAATGTAAATGGGGAGTCACACTGCAACCCCAATGGTCACTCGACATACTAAACTTATGACCAATCATTGCAATACATATCAGACTCCATATAGTTCTATGTGTGTGTGTGTGTGTAGAATTGTGCCCTAAGAATCTCTTGTGTAAGATGCACTAGATAAAGAGGAATAACTAGATGTAGAAATGTAAGTAGATGTGTGGATGGAAAATGAACTTCCCTTCCTATGAAGTGTATACAAAAAATGTAGTCACTTGTCCCTTGAATGATATCTAGATGGATTCTTTGATGCTCTTATAATTCCTTTGGATGCTACCTTAGTTGGTGATAGTAGATGATTAAATATTGGTTCTTTATTATAGTCACATATATTTATATTTATATGATTCCCTTGTTTTATTTTCATAATTGAAAATAAAAGGATGAACCATTAGAAAAAAGATTCAAAAGATAAAAGATTCCCAAATAAGGTGAGTAAGATACAAAGAGGTCATGGGAACCCAGAGCAAATGAGGGCACCTAGGCATCAAGGCGTCCTAAATGGGTGCTTTGGTGTCCAAAGTTAAGAAAGATAAAGCAATGAAGATCGACTAGGATGTGGGGTGTGCAAGACCAAAGAGGAAACCTGAAAGATAGAAAAGAGGCCAAAGATAGATTTCAATTACTAGTTTTCTCTCTTAGGAATCATATGAATAGTGGTATGTGATTAGGACCTAGAAATCTACCCAAGTGTGTGATTTAGTGTCTACATTTTCCCCACTTTATGTTGTTGAGTGAATACTCAATAACATAAAGTAGATAAGAGATGCATACCTAATAACCATGTAGATCGATGGTGAAATCATGCCAAAGAGACAAGAAAAAGCATGGAGTGATAAAAATGAAGCATGGAAGCTAAAGAGGAGGAAGTGACCCTAGGGGTGAAGTGTAAGTTTTGTCTCATGTTTGTACCTATTGTTATTATCACTTAATTAAGGGTTACTTATTATGCGTATTTAGGATGGAAATACAAAAGAAGAGTGAGTGAGTAGTCAAAGACATGCATATCTGAAAAATTTGATCCACGTATGTAAAAATCTATAAAATAATGTAAAAAGATGTAAAAATGTAAAAAAATAGTAAAAGGAACATGTGCACCTGATCTATGATGAGTGAAAATGATAGAAAAGATCTAAAATGTTGTAGATGAATGCATTTTTTGGGAGATCTCACGCAAAGAATGAGTTTTTAGGGAGACATCATGTGCTAAGAATAAGTTTTTGGGTGATCTCACGCAACAGAGAAAGAGTTTTGGGGAGAAATGTCTAGTGTTATTCTCCTTCACCGATTACTTAACAAAATTTATACACCACTCTAGATGGTGTGATCCATTTTATTCCAATCCTATCTAGTTTGATTCAAGTAGAAAATGGTGATAGAATGCATTCGATTACTTGAGGATTATGAATTTACTGTACAAAATTCTCTGTAAACTTTTTAAAAATATGTTGATATGAGAAAGTGATTGTAACTTTCCCCTGGTCATAGTAACCCCAAAAGTTTAGGAGTGCCCAGACGCTAATGTTTTTATTTGGGTGCTGGTATTTGTGTTGAACTAATACCCAAGTTATATTTTGGGCCATTTCTAAAGATGTAGATTTTTTTCCTATATGTAGACATATATTGAAGCTTTGAGATATTGTATGCGAGGTGACTGATTCACCCAATGTATGCCCCCTCATTTGGGGTTCATGCGATGTTTCTAGGAGGATGCGGCCCAAAGGAGATCACCAGAATATGATAAAAAAATGATACCCTACATGGGAAGGTAATGTCCTTGGTAAAGACCAAGGAACATGCAAACAAAGTGGCCAGAAACATGTGTTAGTGTAATCAAGACAAATATGCATATAGAAGACAATGTGTAATCTAGCAAGTAGGAATACAATGTAGAATGCAAAAATTGAGTTTCAAACATGGTACATCACTCACAATGTAACAAGACAATTAAGGCCTAAGTGGAAAAAATCATGTAAGAAATGAAAATGAAATACATGGGGAAAATACCACAAACAATGTCATATAATGGAAAAAATGGAAAAAAGTAAAAACAGTTATAAGAAAAGTATGAGACAACCATGGTAGAAAATAGTTCCTACAAAGAAAATTTTTCACATCAAGCACCCGTTAGCATGTTAGAAAGATAGAAAGTATGTCAAGATGTGTATATGTTTCTAGAATAATGTGATAGTAAGAAGAGGAAGTATTAAATAATGAAACACTAACACCTATAATATGTACGAAAGTATATTCCCTCGAGCCTTGGTGGGACTAGTAAGAGGTACTAATTCTAAACATCCATGTTGCATGTAAATATCTATGTAAATTCTAAATTCACAACTAAATAACAAGTGAATGTGCATGTGTATATATAAAAGATAATGGCATACTAGATATCTGGATAACATAGTAAGTAAAGTGTAACATGTGAGTATAAGAAAATAAGAGTAAGTGCAACCAAGATATGTAACATGTTGTGAATGAGTGAGATAAAATGGTATGCAAAGTAAATGTGATAGTAATAGTGTTCCCCCTGAAGCTAATGTGTATGGATGTGTATGAGATGAGGTTCATTTATAAATGACCCTCAACAATAAATAATGAACAATAGAACAAGAGTACGTCATCAAAAATGGTTTGAACTATGTGATAAATAGATAAATCAATGAAGAAAAGAGTGTAAACAGTGTGAGTGAGTGTGGTGAGGTTCATTTCATATTTATACCCTCAGTAGTTGAGTATGAATAGTGGAACTAGAGTGCATCATAGGGTAGTGTAATGTGTGAGAATTTGATGCAGTGAGATGTGTCATTAATGCATAGAGTGTGAAATGTGTTATGTGTATGATGTGAGCTTCATAGATGTAATATGCCATCAATAGTCAAGTGTGAAACATAAAAAAAAAGAGTTCTTCATAAGGTAATGATGATACAAGTGTATCAAGATGGGTAAGATGCTTGTGAAAGACTAGATGCAAAGTGCATAGTGGAAAATTAGAAATGTGAGACACCTACATAGACACCCAAAAATTACACATTTGTTTCCACCTATTCCTAGTTCTATCCTAATACACCTTGTTATTCACCCATTTTTGATTAATTGATTAATTCATACACATTATACCCTTTGGATTAATTAAATTAATCTCATGTATCCTTTGTACCCCTTTGTGCTAAGTTAATTACCATTTATTAATTAAATGATTAATTAATTAAGTGTGTGCACATCCTAGTCAACTGTCACTTGGTCAACATCCACTTAGACTCCACTTGGACTCCATATCCTCATCCTATTTAACTGCACTTCTATAATCCTATAAAGGTGGGGTGATTGAATTACACGTGCAACCACCTTCCTAGATGTAACTTATACAATTAATTCATGTATTTCCCCTAAATGCCTCAGCACTATAACTTCCTCCAATGTTATTTTTAGCATGATCATTCAATCATGTTTAACTAATTTCTAACTACTTATGCCTCTATAAATTGCAGGCTTACTCTCTTACAAATCCTCTTGGATTTAAGTATAATAATTCTACTAAATTTCCAAGACAAAGTATCTGTGTTTTTAGCATTTGCACTCACATTTGGAGAACATTCAAAAGCACCCACATCCATTTACAAGGTTCATAAACAAATTTTCTATAACCTTTATTGAGTTTTGGGCTGAAGGATTACATGGAGGTTTGCATTGTATTTTGTTTTTCTTCCATTCTCAGGTGATTTTTCTCTGCATACATTTTGGCACGCCTGGTGGGACTCACACCCCATTTTCTTTTATTTTTGGTTTCATTTCTTATTCCTATGTTTTATTTGTTTCATAATAAACTTCTTGTTTGTGTGTAGCTTTCACAAGTGAATTGGGAAGTTACTATTGTTTACTAGTTTACATTTACAGGAAGGAGTTGTGAATTTTCCAAAAGCTGCTTCTCTTTTAGTTTATCAATTTCTGCATTGCTGTTTTCTTTTGGTTTACACATTTCTACTCTTGATTTCTTTTCTGAATAACCTACACAATCAAAGCACAATAATCAGATTTTACTAAACAAAAATTACACAAATAAAAGGGATTTATAACAATTCACAAAAATACCAACATTTATATCTCCGATAAAAATAAATAAAAATTGAAATCCTATGCCTAGGCTCCCTTACCCCCTCACCTCTCCCTTCCCCAGCTTAGATGAAGTTGTCCATCACCAAACTCTCTACTCCCGTTCCCTACCCCACCCCGATCCCTCATAACTACCCCATCCCAACCCTAACTTTCCTCCCGCACCCCCAACCACGCCCTTACCCACTACTATACCCACTCTCCCCTGTGTTCCCCAAGCTCCCACCCTAGCCATCCATGCCATCCCTAGATAATCACCCCAAGATAAACCCTAACTCACTCTTCCCAACACCGACACAAACCTGCAAGCCCCCACCCGAGCCATCCATGGACTTCCTTCCTCCATGCTTGAGCTACTCCCAGTCTCCTTGTAAATATATAGCATGAGCCTTCCTCCATGCACATGCACTCACACGCCAAAATATGAACATTAGGTTTTTAGGTTTATTCTAAACATTTATAGTTTTATGTTTAGGTTTAGTTAGATTTTATTTCATTTCTTTATTTTATATTTAATATAGATTTTAGTTTGTGTTCTTTTTTATTTTATCTCATCCTTATTCTTGTGTAATAGTCTTACTTTAGTTTAAATACTTACAACATTATTTGAACCATTAAGTTAGGATTTCATTCCTTACAATCTCATTACAATCTCATTTCATTCATTTAATTAGTTTCTTTAAATTAGGTCTTTTCAATTAACCTTAGGACCTTTTTCTTAATCATTTTCATCATTTTATTACCTTGGGCTAATCGTGCCACTTGGTTTTGTAGGTTTATCGGATGCTTCAACTCTAATTTATTTTCGATCATTCATGAAAGTTGTTAATCTAGCATTATTGGACATTCCATTTCAAATTTTTTTCTTTCTTTTTAGTTCTTTTGCACATGTTTCCTCATCTTTTGTATTCTAACTAACTCTTTCTAACTTATTTTTCTTTCTTTTTCTTGTCATTTTATTTTGTTTTTGTGAGACTAATCATGACACGACCACATGTATGCTCTTCCCTCACACTTTCTAAGAGATCTTGGGAATCGAAACATCGTCGTTTTTTTTTTTTTTTTGGGAATTAACGTTTCACTTAATCAAATCTTTTTCGTATGTATTCTCTTTCCTTGCACTTTCTAAGTGATCTGGGAAATCAAAAACATGAACTTTCTTTTGTTTTTTTTTCTTTTACCTCATTCCAGAAAACTTTCTAATATTTTCTTGCAGGACCCACTCTCAAAAAGGTGGATAAAACACTAAAAACTACTAACTGCAGGTTTCCAAATGGTGTACGACTAAACCACATTAAGCTCAAAAGATAAGAAAATACACCACATTCAAAACATTGTATTTGTAGGTTCGGTTAAGAGCTACGACTCGACCGCTTAACTAGAACATAACCCCCTTGGCATAAGCCTTAAGATACAAAAATGGGGTGGTTATAGGAACCCCAAAGTAGTCCACACCTTGAGGGAACTGGTGGATGAAACAGAAATTTTTATCCTACTTGACTAGTAAAGCCTTATGAGTTAGAGTCATGTATATCCTTAGTGGCGACCCCAATGCGATTCATTCTAAGAAAGATCTTTACTCAGGGTTTCAAATGGGGTAAAGTAAATATTCCTTCTAGAAATAACATCACACTCACTTGGATATACTGTTGACACCTAGTTGAGAGAGCCACCTAGGAAGCCAAACATTGTCCAAGCCAATTTAAGGTAGAGGCCACAAACAAACAGTTAAACAAAAACCTCTTTTTCTATTTTCTTCTTTTGTTTTATTTATTTTTGTAGTAGTGTTCCACACTCATTTTTTCCCAAAAACTCATTTTTTGGGATCCATCTTTCACGTTCATATATTTTCATTATTTTCCAAACACTCCTTGTTTGGATTCTACTTTCATCCTTGTTTCATCTTTTCAAGTACACTTTACTTGGATTATTTTTCACTTCCTTTTCACAATCCCAAATACTCCTTATTTGGGTTCATCTTCTATTGTGTTTGTTATTTCCAAATTTATCCTTATTTGGACTTGAAATTTACTTCTTTTTCTTGTTATCTTTCCTCTTCATCGTCATTCATTCACTAACTTTCATTTTACTCTTGAAATTCCCCTTTTTGGAAATTTCATCTCTTTTCATTATTTCAATCTTTTCATCCTCATTGTGTTCTCCATTTGATCTTATTTCATTCATTTGGATTTCTCATTCACTTATTTGAGTCTTCCTCTTTCACAGTCATCAAATTCTTCTATCTTTTGTACTCACCTCATTTTGAGTTTATCTCCCATTTCATTCGATACTTAAACATTTGGATTACATTTCCCAAATTTTAAGTTTTCATCTCCTTTTTGACATCAAGTCTTGAGTTTTGGATATCCACGTCCTCACTCAATCACTTTCATCTTATGACTCACATCTTGATAGTGTTGTGTTCCACTTTTTTACAACTCAATTTCATCACATCTTATTTTCATTCTCTTCTTGCATCCTTTAGTTTGACATCATCATCATTAAACTATATACGTTTTCTTTCTTCACATCTCTAACTTGACAAAATATTTGTTGTGTTTTAGACACTTCATCATATCTTCTTTTCCCAACATTTACGTTGTCAATATTTGAGTCTTATCCTTTCATTAGCCTCTTCCTTCTTAACTAATTCTTGTTAAGGGTTGAGCACATCACATACGATTTGAATCCTTTTTCATACCCTCTTCCCATCTAGCATTCACTTTTCTAGGTGGTAGAGTGCATTTGCAATCAATCTATCCTCGCTCCTCCACTCTAGCATTCACATTGTTAGAGGTTGAGCACATTTGGAATTTTGTCACTATAACTCTCCTCCATTATAGCATTCACTTTGTTATAGGATGAGAACCTTCACCACATTGAACCACTCTTCCATCTCGGCATTCACTTTGTTAAGGGTCAAGTTTATCAAACACTTTCGCATGCTTCCATCTTGACATTCACTTTGCTAAGGGTTGTCATTCATATCTTCCAAGCTTCTTTCCCATTTTAGCATTAACTTTGTTAAGGAACAAGTTATTACCAAAATTAATCACATGCCTCTCTTTCATAGTAGCATTCACTTTGCTACAAGTTGAGTTATCTTTTACATATCTTTTTAGTTCCTCCCCTCTTTTAAAAATGGTGGGAACATGACACATAGATTATAGTACTTTTGAATGAACAACATTGAAATACTTTTGGAAATTTTGATACTTGAAAATGACTAGAACTTTGAGGATGATCATAATGATATCTCACTTGAAGAACAATCCCATGTCAAAAATATCTTACATATGAATAAGGACCAATTTTTTCATCTCCTTGAGATGGGAGAAAATTTACCCTTTGATTTTAATGAGGATAGTCTATGAACATTACTTAGAAACCCACCACCTAAAAAGGGTGAACCTTTCCTTTCAACAAAAAATGATGATGAGGCAATCCCTAGTCACATGAAAAATATCAAAAGTCCACCTTGAACAACACCAAAGGAAATGAACCAAACAAAGAAAAATTTGAAGAAGGAAACAAAGACAAATCTGATGAAGGGAACAAAGGAATATTAACTAACTCAGCCACTGATCCCACTCAAGTCCTTATTAGTACTCAATTTTATCTCACCAAATTTGTTTTAAAAAGTATTCAATATACCTGGTTCATCATATTTTCTATCTCCTTGAATGGATGCGTACAAGTTTTATATTTACTTAGGGTGTTATTGTAAATCCTTCTCTATGGTCATGGAATGTTGTTGAGCCATGAATTATTTGAAAATATTTTTCCTTAAAGAAAAATTCAATTCTAGGCGTAATGGTGAAGTTACCCGCATTTTACTTGTTTACGGGCATGTTCCCCCATCAAATTTTATCTCAACATCTACAGATACATGGTCTCTTGTGATTGGATGAGGCATGATGAATCTATTTTATAAACTTTTCACTTTTTATACTTTTACAAAAATATCAAATTGGTCCCATGGCTCTGTTGACTTTTTATTGGCCAATCAAATTTATGAAGTGGTGGAGAAAATTCTTACTTTTTTCCCGAAGGAGTACACGTGTCATCGGTTGAGAAGTTACGGAAAGATGGCCCTTTTGCATTTTTAAAGAATTATGGAAAAAAGAGCAAAAAGGTAAAAGTAATGCCTAAGTCCCGCAAGAGGACACGTGGCCACTTTTAAGACAAAAGTGGGAAGGTGGGCTATTGGATAACTTTGATTTTTAACTTTGTTATGAAAAAGGAATAAAGTCATAAAGTGCAGTGCGGCCCCTAAGGGACCAGAGAAGGACACGTGGTAGTTTGAAAAGTCAAAGGCAAGGAAATGGATCGGTGGAAGATTTTGAATATTTTTGGCTTTGTTTTATAAAGGAGTAAAAGTCATGAAATAAGTCATGACTCCGCTGGGTCCCAGCTAAATCAATGTGTTGAGTTCTATTGAAAAGTCAAATAAGGAGGGCGGAGCGTCGGGAGAAATTTGGAACTTTTTAATTTATTATGAAAAAGGGATAAAGTATAAAATTAAAGCATAGCCCCGCTAGGAAACAAATGAAGTCTACATTGAAAATTCAAAGGCGGAGAAGTGGGTCACCGGAGGAAAATTGGAAATTTTGCCTTTTTGTAAAAAAAGGGTAAAATTGCATAAATGAGTCGTGACTCCATCAAGGCCCAAATTAAGCAATGTGTCGAGCATGTATTTAAAAGATGGAGGGGCGGGTAAAATGTGAAAATTATGCATTTTCTCCAAAAGTCATAAAATGCAAAGGGCACCCTAGACCTATTTTGGCTAAGATCTTTCCACGTGGACAGATCTAATTTAAAATTGTGAAAGGCAGAGTTAACGGTTATGGTGTGATGCATCTGGTTTTTCCACCATTAACATTCCATGACTTTAGGAGATGTAAATACACATTGTTTCGGATGGTGAATCTAAATGATTTCTTGTTGTTTCTATCAAAAAAGTACAATTGAAGTGTTGTGGAGCTCAAATTTGTGGATCTAGGAAGTGCAAGAATTGATATTTTGAAACAGAGTTTCTCGGGAACCTACAAAAAATGAATTACTAGATCCGGAAGAGAATTACGAGAGAAAGAATGAGGAGAAGGAATATATTGGTGCAAAGGATGAAAACCATGTTTCGTAGAGGAGATGAATGGATGCCCCAGTTAAAACAATGATGGAAATATCTGAAATGATTTACCTTTTGAAACACCTAGCAACTTTTTGTTGTAAATATGTTGAACATCACTTTCTGGAAATCATGATCAAATATGTAACAAGAAAAGGTTCCTAGAATATTATTTGTTTGGGGGGGAATCTTTAATGTAAATAAGTGTTATAAAGGGCATGAATTAGTCATGTAAATGGTTAGGTGTTAATATTTATGAGAAAATTTGAGAAATCCCATCTTCCTGAGAGACCATCTGAGAAACCTGTTAATTTCTTATGTTTTAGATTTCAATCATGTCAAGATGGTTGCAAGTGTAAAACCATTGAAAATATCTGAGATTGTTCAAGAAACTTTCCCCTGCTGATGAATCTAATAAATCTCAAATTAATCTGTGTTGATCTTAGGAAAAATTATATTTGCTTTTCTTTTAGAATGTCTTTCAAAAAAAATTTCATGTTCCCATTGTAATATTATGTTGAAATCCCTCTAAATCACACAAGATCTTGTCCATGTGTTAGTATTTTGGCATTTTCAATTTCATTATGTGAAGAGATTTCATCTGGTAATGAAATAAACAATTTAAAATCATTTTACTTCCACTATGTTGATAAAAATTGTTTGTAAGCCTATGAGTGCATCTTAGGCATGACTAATCAGGGATTTATAACATTTAATTGAGTCTTTAGCTCGAGCCTTCATGTTGAATTCTTAAAGATTGTGTGAAAATGTACAAATATCTCAGGCCTCCATCGATGCACACCTTCTAGTTAAAGGAATATTTTGGCTATTATGAAGTATTCGGTCTCTTAGTTTTCCAATTTTGTAAAGTCTCTCAAATATCTGGTGAAATCAACTTCATCTTGCTTAATTCCCCACCAAAATTTCAAATAACCATAAACCCTACCTGAAGTACCCCTGTTTTTTCTGTGTATCCACAAATAAAAAAATTCCATTACCAAAATATATAAAAACAAGTAGGATTCAATGTCTTTAGTAACCTAAGCCTTGTTTAGAAAATATCTCCATCTTCTAGTGTGATAACTCGTGAGAGTTAGATTGTGGTGTATTGATCATATTTTCTCAAGGTTTTCTTTAAAAATTATGAAAAAAAGGATCTCTTGATGTCCTTCACCAATAGAGGTTACAAAACGGGTCCTCTCACCTTGTTGAAAAGTACAACCTAAAGTAGTGAGGATAGATCAAATACTTAATGAAGGTGTTATCCATTTCTCCCACACCTCGGTGGAAAAGAGCTAGTTGAATCTACTCCCAACTAAAAATAACTCATAATATGATCTTTGTCTCTAATTGTTTCTAAATGTATGATACTACTCAATTTCCAAGGAGAATCAATTTGGATACCAACACCAGTGGCACCATTGTCGGGATTACTTGAACTTTGAAACCTATTTGTGCAGGCAATAACACTAAGTGGTCCTCTACTAGGGATTATTTGAACTTTAGAACCTATTTTGTGTGGCAACAACACAAGATTAAAATTTTTTCTGGGATTATTTGAATTTCGGAACCTATTTGTGTGGAAATAACACCAGATTAGCACCATTCACGGGATTATTTGAACTCTTGAACCTATTTGTCAAAGGCAAAACACCCAGTGGCGCTATTGCTTTGAGGGATTATTTGAACTCCGAAACCTATTTTGTGCGAAACAACACCCAGATTGGCATACGTTGTCAAGGATCTTCAAAGGCATTCTTATATCTGACCCTGGTAATGTTTCTTACATAATCTAAGTGTAAATATGTTGTTTAAATGTCATCCTGTGTTGAGATTTTTAAGAATTGTGCAAAGTTACAAGTTTTTGTGTGCAATATTTCTAGTTTGTAGTGGTTATTGCACTAAGTTTACATCATCAGTGATAAATATAGACAAAGGAAGGTCAGATATGATAAACTTTATAGGAATTAGGTATTTACAGACATTTGACAAATCATTTATAGTGCATTTGCACAACTAAGGTGAAAATACTTATTGGTGACTTTGTGTTCTTTAATTTTTGATAAATACCAGTGCCTTAACCTATTTTAAGTGAATTTCACTAATATTTATAAAGATGGAGGGAAGAAGATCTTTCTTCATTAAAGACCCTATTAGAAAGTTGTTTCCAAAGCTCGGAAAAGAAAATTCAGAAGGTAAAAAGAGTCTGGAAAGTTGTTGGAGATCAGGAATCAAGAAAAGAGATATTAGTTTTGAAAAGTGATCAATCTTTGGTTGAGGATTACCATTCTTCTTCAAGTGATTCTGAATCGGGTAATCTTCATATAGATCTAAATTCTTCAACTAGAAAGGCACTTCATTTGTGTCTGATAAGTGTGCTTCTCAATCTGTCCCTATGTTTTCCAAAGTTGATAGGTTTTCCATGAAACAGAGTCTTTAAAGAACATCCATTTAGAAAATTATACTCTTGTGTTCTAAAGACCCATTTGTCCCTCACCATTTTGTATCTCTATAAGATCACCTCCTCAAAACAATATGGCCCAGCCCCCACCCAGACCTCCTTTTGTTGTGAATACTTTTGGTCCTATAAATTTTAGAGGTATGGTTGGATATCCAAATGTAGTGCCACAAGATGTTAGAAATAGACTGCCTAAATTTCAAGGGAATAATGCTATCACTAGTGATCAGCACTTAAAACTTTTTGTCAATATGATGGAAGACTTTGAGATTGAATTTGAGGATGTGTATATAAAATTTTTTATTCATACTCTTGAGGAGGATGCACATGATTGGTATAAGTCTTTACCAGAAAACTCAATAGACTCATGGACAGAAATGAAGAATGCTTTTAGATTGCAATATGGGGATAAGATAGATCCCAGGTTTCTTTTTCTGAATTTTAAAATATAAAGAAGAATCCTAATGAATTTGTTCATGATTTCAATACAAGGTTTAATAAGACATTGAGAAGGTTACCTGTAAACTTAAGGCCATGTGATGAATCTTGTTTATAAAACATTATGATGCTTTTGATAAAAAGGTTTCTACTTATTTAAGGGATAAAAACCTGAACTTTGAAATGGCGGCCTTCACCATGGCTTTGTAGATTGAAAATAACATCAAGGTAGTTGGTAAGCCTCCTAAGAGGGAAGGTATCAAACTGATCAATCTAGAGAAGCCTCAGTCAAGTAAGTCTGTGGATCTAGAAGAGGTTGTAAAAAAATTGGCTGGAGCTATTAAGGAAATGTCCTATAAATTGGCCAAAGTAGAGAAGGGGATTGGAAAAGGTTCCCAAGGTCAGCACAAGCCACAAGGTCAAGAAATATTTGAAAATCATCCCAGAGGTGATCATAGATCAGATGACTTTGGTAAAGGGCCCATGGGATCAAGGAATAAACAGCCCCAACCTCGGGAAAATAGATTGGTGCCTAATCCTTTAGTTGTCTAGAGTTGCTATTGTGGAAGAGGTCCATGATATGGAGTGGTGTGATAGATATTTCTTTCCCATTCCCCATGTGATGAAGACAAATAAGTTGAGGAAGCTTATGATGATGAGACAAATGATGATGCATGCATGATGGATTTCTCTACAAGTTCATAGTAGGGAGTAACCTCAACTGAACTAATAAGTTCTAGAACTATTGCTGATTTCTGGAATTACATTCACTTTGGTATTACCTATTCCTCCCACTAATACTTTTGAAATTGATATGGTAAAGATTTTGAGTTTCTAATAATTATTTTGAGTACTTAAGGGCATTAATGATTAAAACGTATGATGGAGGAATTCCTTGAAGAGGAGAGAAAATTGTTAATGAATGTAGCAGTTTCCCAAGAAAAAAATATAATATAAGAAGCAAAGTTGTCAAAGGGGTAGGGCCTTAGGCAAAACAAAAATTCCATTTCTTATCAATATCCCCAAGGAAACTCCTAAAAAGATGCATCGGAAAAGGTCTTGTTTTCCCAAATAAAATTTTTGTCCCTTCCCATGCTCATACTTTGAAGAATCCCATATTATTAGATGAATTTGTAAATCTTCCTCCTAATACTACCTTACCCAAATATGCTCCATGTGACATAGCCCAAATCTTAAGTTAGATCAAGGTCACTGTTCCTATTGTTGAATTTCTTAGAATCCCTAAGCATAAGAAAAGGGCATATGAGCATTTGGGATTTAATGAAGAAAAGATTACCTAGTCTAAAAATGTGAACAATGTAGAGGTTCCTCCTACCATTGCGAGAATTAGAAAAACCACAAGAATTGGAGGAATCGGGTGAACCACCCGAGGTTTATTTGGGAACTTCTTTGGTTGATTCTCATCCGAATGTGGATCCATTTTTCACTACTCGATTATGAAAGATAGGTAATTACATAACTACATGTTTGAATCAAGAGCTTCATGTAATGTAATGCCTCTTGAGGTCATGAATGAGTTGAATATCAAAGTAACAACTTATGGGAAATGTAAAGTCATGGATTCAAGAGAGGTGCTAGTAGTTGGATGTTTAAAGGCTTAATAGTGCAATTGGTAGCTTATCGAGGCAAAGTACTTAACTTTGAATTTACTAATTGTGGATTGTCCTACAAAGTGGGGAATGTTGTTATCTAGAAAATGGGAAGCTAGTGATCACAAGATCAATTTCAATGTAAAAATTTCCCTAAACTTCCCTAAACTATCTCAGTATAGTAGATCCTTCAAAGAGCTTTCCAACAACTATAAGAATGTAAAAATGGACACTCTGAGCTCAAGATATATCCAGTCAAAGTTTGGTCAACTGGAAGGTCAATGTTGGTCAACAAGACCATGGTGACGTGGACACGTGCACAATTGGCCAAGTGGCTCAGTCAGCATCAGGCAAGTGGCAAAAGGAGAAAAATACCAACGTCGAATTTCATATTACTTTGTAATTCTTTTCCATACATTATTTCTAAATGCCATGCATATATATATATAATGTTCAAACATTAGTATAACCACATAATCCTCCAAACCCACATAAACCGCCAACATGCTATGCTTCCACGTAGAGGAGGAGTGAAGCGGTGGTAGGGGGCATGAAAATGCTAGGCATGGAAATCCACATGAGAATAAGGTGGGGGTGGTTATGCCCAAGTGGTCCTTTGACCACTTTAAAACCCACGTGAAAAGGCTTTAATAAAGCCTAAAACAATATCTTTTTAAAACCTCCTCCACCAAAAATGCATTTAAATGTGGGATAAAAACAAAAGGAGGTGGCATAGGAGAAGGAGGGGGATTTGAACCCCTAACCTCATCCAAAAATATAGGCGGCCTTACCAACCCACCACCCTCTTGGAAGTGATATAAAATAAGCTCACTTGTATTTGTAATGGGGAAGTGCCAGGTCTGTGTAAAAGAATAAGGAGGCAGTTTTGGAAAAGTGCAATTTTGGGGCACTTCTGCTCACTTCCAGATCTCGAGTTATATATGAAAGTTGCTTAGAATTTTGATAAAATCATGATGGTATGATAATTTATCCGATTTGGAGCTTTTGTGATAGAGTTATGTGCTGTTAAAGTCACACAAAGGTGTAGAACCAAAGGGAGACACCATGCAAGTGGATCAGGAAGGTGAAGGACATAGGTTGAGCTCCATTAACATCCTTTGAAGGTATGAAACATATTTTTATAGGTTTTGATTCATTATTGGTTAATGTAAAGGTTATTGTATTTACATTTTTAACATTATTAATGGATCGGTTCACCACGAACCTAGGGACGTAGGAATTCCAAACCTCGTAAACAATCTGGTGTTTCTTTCTGATTTTTATTTTTAGTTTATGATATTTGCAAGTAATTTAAATTCATAATATGAATATGGATGCAACTATAATTAGTAATTGATAAAATTGGGATATCATTTAAAATCAAGAAACAATGATTTTTGGGCTTTGATCAAACAATGAAATTTTGAGTAAATTAAAACTTAATTTCAGTTCTGAATTCAGCCCATAATTAGAATTTGATCAATTTTTGGGAGTATAAAATACTTCAAGTTGATTAAAAATTAACAATCCTTAAAAATGATTAAAAGTGAAAAAATAAAACACCCATTTTGGATCAAGTTTGGTATCAGCAGTTAGATTTCCGGATTAGCTTCTAATTGTGTTTGAAAATTTGGATTTAGTTTCAGTATTGATTTCAGTTTTCAGTGTGTAAACATTTTGGGGCTTGTTAATCCTCTTTTATAGTGTGCAGTTTTGGAAGTACAGGTTGTGTTTTAGGAATAGAGAATCATGGGAAAGTCATCCAAAGAGGAGCAAACTGGATGAACTTGAAGCCATAAACCACCAACTCCAGGAAGAAAAATCTTTCCTGAGAGCTAATTTTTATTCCTTGGAAGAGGAAATAGTGTGGTTAAAATCGAGCCACAATCCTCTATAACCAAGAAAGAGGAGTATGTCAATGAGATGCTTGCACAAAGCAAGAAGTTGATGGGATTTTGTTAAAGAGTTGTAGGAAGAAATATGGACCAAGGATGCCCTCTTGGAAAATTTGCAACAAGGTGAACACAAGAAGGAAATGCCTTCCAAATCAGATGTAGGTACTATGACAGAATGCACTGTAAGTTGTTCACATGAAAATACTTCCTCTAATTTAGTTTCAGATATTCCTTTGGGTCAGTTTGAAAAACACACTAAGGGAATTGGGTCTAAACTAATGGTTAAAATGGGATATAATAGAAAAGGCCTTGGTAAAAATGAACAAGGTGATGCTAACCCAATATAGGTAGAGGATCAACCTCGGTTTGTAGGTTTGGGTTATTCTAGTGGGCAAATGGAAATTGGAGAAAGTTCCAAAGTAGCTGAAGGAAGACAAGCTTCCAACAGCCAAGGATCTACGCCTCTAGAATTACAGGATTCCACCATCAGGAGGAATAATGAAAGGTGTAAGAAAGCAGGTAAACAAGGTAATGAAATTCCACCTCCTCCCACTTACACTAAAAATAACACTAAGGGGAAATTAAATCCTAAGACTTCTAAAACACTCTTTCAGTTTGAACAATATAGCTTTGGTAGAAAAAGTATGGTTTTCCTTGCACATTTTGTGAAGGTACTAATCATTCTGCAACATATTGTTGGAAGAGGAAAAATATGATAAAGAAGTTAATGCCTTTTGTGAATGATAAGGCAGGTGCAAAAGACCAATCTCACTCTAGTAAGCTAGAAATGGAAAAAGGTTACCTCTCCTAAATAGGGGAATCATTTTCCTAGATAGAGTTCAAGGAATGGAAAAATGGGTAAGACTCCTAAAAATAAGGAAGTTAAATTTTGTTCCCATTGTAAAAGGAATGGTCATGATGTTAAGATGTGTTGGTATGTTCCTTCAGTGCAACATTGGAAAGTTGTTAAAAAGGAAAATAATGTCAAACCAAAATTTGTTGATCTAACTCATGTAAATGCTCATTCTACTGGGGAAATAAAACCACCTAAATGGAGAAATCCAAGTAATTGGATGGGTAAAATATTCCTCAACTTTATGTTTGCATTGCAATAACTGGTGATAGTATGCAAACATTTTCAAAGCTATATTTTAGGGGTTTGATCCTATGTTTATATTTAGCTTTGAAATAATTTGGAAGTAGTCGTAAAGAAGATTTGAGTGATAGGTTCATCATACTCATATTCATCTTCTCACATTTTGGTTGGTTATTCCATTTCTGACAACAATATGCATGGATATGGGCATCATCAGAATGTCTATTTTGAAACTTGCAGTTTTATAGTGTTGTCATTTGTGTAAATATTATGGATGCTTATAAGACCCATTCGGGCACCTGTTTGATATTGTAATAAATAGACAAACTTGTTGTATCCACATGTGTTATTTGCACTAATTTATAAGACCCTTATTTTGGGAAAAATTTGATTTTTGTAACTATCAGATGTGGTTGCAATTAGGGTGTAAATTTATTACACTAACAAACTAGTTTGTAAAGGTACTAGGTGATCATTTTGTAGATTATGGCAGTTCACCAATTTGGGTAAGCATACAGTTTATAGTCTATCCCTTTACAGTTTAGTGTATGGATAGAATATTTACATATTCACGTTGATTCAGATTTTTACTATAGCCATTTTGGCATTGATGGTTTAATTATTCTGGATAGTGAATATTTGTAGTTGTAATCAACATAATCACAAAGTGTCAGTTGAACACTAGCTTCCATTATAGATGGGTGTTATTATCTGACTTATTATTTGTGATGGCGATACACTATTTTTTGGAAGATTCACATGGATTCAATTGTTGACTATAGCTATTTTTGGGTGTTGATAGTCTATTTTATTTTGGATAGTGAATACTTGTAGTTGTTACAGTTTCAGATGGACAGTGGGCACTAGCCTAATTGTGGGCAGTTTAGATGTCTTGTATACTGATCTATGTTATGGAATTGTAATTTAAGTAATCAGTCGTATCAAAAGTGATAGTTGAACACTTAATTTTCGTAATAGAATGGTTGTTATTATCTAGTCAATTATTTGTGATGGCATTATAGTGAGGTATGACAGTTCACAATTGTGTGAAAATTGACAGATTGCAACTTTTTCAATTGAACACTAGCTTAATTAGGTGTTATTATCTGATTAGTTATGTAATTATCTAATCAACTATTTGCATTTTATTAACCTATAATGTTATTTCGGGTTCTTGTATGTGTTTTTGCAATGTAGGAAGAGATAACATGTTTTGTGGGTTGATAAACAACTTTTTGTGGACAAAAATCCTTCTCAATAGGGAGGAGTGATCAGGGGATCAATTTTAGTGTCAAATGTTCCCTAAACTTCCCTAAACTATGCCAGTATAGTAGATCCTTTAGAGATATTTCCAATGACTATAAGAACGTAAAAATGAACACTCACGCTCAATATATATCCGTCAAAAGTTTGTCAACTGGAAGGTCAATGTTGGTCAACAAGACCATGGTGACATGGACATGTGCACAATTGGCCAAGTGGCTCAGTCAACATCAAGCAAGTGGCAAAAGGAGAAAAATACCAGTGTCGAATTTCATATTACTTTGTAATTCTTTGCCATACATTATTTGTAAATGCCACGCATATATATATATATATATATATATATATATATATATATATATATATATATATATATATGTATATAATGTTTAAACATTAGTATAACCACATAATCCTTCAAACCCACATAAACCGCCAACATTCTATGCTTCCATGTAGAGGAAGAGTGAAGGCGGTGGTAGGGGCATGTAAATGCTAGGTGTGGAAATCCACATGAGAATAAGGTGGGGGTGGTTATGCCCAAGTGGTCATTTGACCACTTTAAAACCCATGTGAAAAGGCTTTAATAAAGCCTAAAACAATATCTTTTAAAACCTCCACCAAAAATATATTTAAATGTGGGATAAAAACAAAAGGAGGCGGAATAGGAGAAGGAGGGGGGATTTGAACCCTAACCTCATCCAAAAAGATAGGTGGCCTTACCAACCCCACCCTCTTAGAGTGCTATAAAATAAGCTCACTTGTAATGGAAAAGTTCAGGGTATGTGTAAAAGAATAAGGAGGCAGTTTTGGAAAAGTGTAATTTTGGGGCACTTCTACTCACTTCTAGATCTCAAGTTATATATAAAAGTTTCTCAAAATTTTGAGACAATCATTGTGATGGTATGATCATTTATCTGATTTGGAGCTTTTGTGATAGAGTTATGTGCTTTGTTAAAGTCACACGAAGGTGTAGAACCAAAGGGAGACACCACTGCAAGTGGATCAGGAAGGTGAAGGACATAGGATGAGCTCCATTAACATCCTTTGAAGGTCTGAAACATATTTTTGCAGGTTTTTATTCATTATTGGTTAATGTAAAGGTTATTGTATTTACATTTTTAACATTATTAATGGATCGGTTCACCACAAACCTAGGGACGTAGGAATTCCAAACCCCGTAAACAATCAAGGTGTTTCTTTCTAATTTTTATTTTCAGTTTCGATATTTTCCTATTATTTAAATTTAGAATATGAATATGGATGCAACTATAATCAGTAATTGATAAAATTGGGAAATCAATTAAAATCAAGAAACAATGAATTTGGGCTTTGATCAAATAGTGAAGTTTTGAGTAAATTGAAAACTTAATTTCAGTTCTGAATTCAGCCCATAATCATAATTTGATCAATTTTTGGGAGTATAAAATACTTCAAGTTGATTAAAAATTAACAATCCTTGAAAATGATTAAAAGTGAAAAAATAAAACACCCATTTTTGGATCAGCTAGTGTGGGTGGTAGTGTGCAAATGGACATGTCTTATGCATCCATACCCATTTAGGGCAGCCTTATGAAGTTATATGGTGAAAATAAAATGTTATATCTCATTGAAGACCCCAACAATGCTTCTTATGAAGTATTGCACACAGACATTGATATTGATAACTTTGTGAGTTATGTTGATATCAAGGAGTATTAAATTGATCAATGCAGATATCCTAAGTAGGTTGATTTTCCTAGGACTTTGATGTTTGATGCAACCTCGAGGAATGGTGAAAAACTTGACCTAGGCATAATGGAGAAGCCTAAAAAAATGTGGTCAGATAACAACTTGGATGGAAAAGAGAAACAATCATATGACCATTTGTTAAAGACGTATCAGAATTGTTTAGCATGGTCATATCCGAATCAAAGGCACTTGAAAATTTTCTTTATTGTTTTCTTTGAATTAGGGTGCACATAATTGTACATTGTATAGTCATTTTTTGGTTTCATTTTGCTTTCGTTTTTTCTATTTTGGTTTGTCCTGGTCCTTGGCGGCTAGTTTTTATTAGTTTCTTAGTTTGTTCATGGAGGGTTGGCTCTTGACTCCGTTTCCTAATGGTTTTTTTGGCACTTGGTCTGCTCTTTTGTTCTTATGGCACTCACTTCCAGGAGTGCCCATCCCTAATTTAGAGCCGATGTTGGTGCTCGATTTGATCTTGCCCAATTTATTCAAAGAGCTCTTCAATCTACCTAGTTTGTCATATTTTCTATCTCCCTAAATGGATGTGTACAAGTTTTATCTTTACCAGGGTGTTATTCTAAATCCTTCTCTATGGTCATCGATTCTTTATTGAGCCATGAATTATTTGCAAAATATTTGTCCTTGAAGAAAAAATCAATTCTTGGCGTAAATGGTGAAGTTCCCCTGCATTTTACTATTTGACGGGTGTGTTTTCCCCATCAAATTTTATCTCAACATCTATAGATACGTGGTCTCTTTTGATTGGATGAGGCATGACGGATCTATTTTATAAACTTGTCACTTTTGCTACTTTTACAAAAATATCAAATTGGTCCTGTGGCTCCATTGAGTTTTTATTGGCTAGTCAAATTTATGAAGTGGTGGAGAAAATTATTACTTTTTTCCTGAAGGAGTACACATGTCATCAATTGAGTAGTTGTGGGAAAGTTGGCCCTTTTTGTGTTTTGAAGGCGTTATGGAAAAAAGAGAAAAAAGGTAAAATAAATTCCTAAGGCCCGTAAGAGGACACGTGGCCGCTTGTAAGACAAAAGCGGGAAGGCGGGCTATCGAGCACTTTTGAGTTTTTAGCTTTGTTATGAAAAAGGAAAAAAGTCATAAAGTGCGAAGTGTGGCCCTACAGGGGACCAAAGAAGGACATGTGGTGGTTTGAAAAATCAAAGGTGGGGAAATGGATTGGCAAAAGACTTTGAATATTTTTGGCTTTGTTTTATTAAGGAGCAAAAGTTATGAAATAAGCCTCGACTCCGTTGGATCCCAGCTAAAGGCATGTGTTGAGTTACATTGAAAAGTTAAAATTAGGAGGGTGGAGCGCTGGGAGAAATTTGGAACTTTTTGTTTTATTATAAAAAGGGATAAAGTATAAAAGTGAAGCACTGCCCTGCCAGGAAACAAATGAAGTCTACATTGAAAAGGAAGAGACGGAGAAGTGGGTCACGGAGGAAAATTGAAATTTTTCCTTTTTGTAAAAAAAAGGGTAAAATTGCATAAATGAGCCATGACTCCATCAAAGAACCATATTAAGCGACGTGTCAAGCCCGTATTTCAAAGGGGAGGGGTGGGGGAAAATGTTAAAATTGCACATTTTCTCCAAAAGTCATAAAATGCAAAGGGCACCCCCAGGCCCGTTTCGGCTTAGATCTTTCCACGTGGACGACTCTAATTTAAAATTGTGAAAGGTAAAGTTAACTGTTATGGCGCGATGCATCTAGTTCTTCCATAATTAACGTTTCATGGCTTGGGAGATATAAATAAGGATCGTTTTGCATGGTGAATCTGAATGATTTCTTTTCATTTCTATCAGTAAAGTACAATTAAAGTGTTGTGGAGCTCGGTTTGTGGATCTGAGGAAGTGTAAGAATTGATATTTTGAAACAAAGTTGCTTAGGCACACTGTAGAAAATGAATTTCTAGATCCATCGAGAGCAAATTAGAAAGGAAAGAATGAGGAGAAGGAAGCTTTAGGCACAAAGGATGAAAAATGTATTTCTAGAGATGAATGGATGCCCCGAGTTAAAACAATGATGGAAATATCTAAAATGATTTACCTTTTGAAACACTTGGAAACTTTTTGTTGTAAATTTGTCGAACATCATTTTCTGGAAATCATGATCAAATATATAACAAGCAAAGGTTCCTCAAATATTCTTTGTTTGTGGGGGAATATTTAATGTAAATGAGTGCTTTATAAAGGGCATGAATTAGTCGGAAAAGGTTCGGGTGTTAAATATTTATGAGAAAATTTGAGAAATCCCACATCTTCTTGAGAGACCATCTGAGAAACTTGTTAATTTCTTGTGTTTTAGATTTCAATCATGTCAAGATGGTTGTAAGTGTACATCAACCAAAAGATATGATATTATTCAATAAACTTTCCCCTGTTGATGAATTTGATAAATCTCAAATTAATCTATGTTGATCTTGGGAAAAATTGTGTCTGATTTTATTTTAGAATGTCTTTCAAATAGTTTTTCATGTTCCCGTTGCAATCTTATGTTAAAATCCCTCTGAATCACACAAGATCTCATCCATGTGTTAAAATTTTTGCATTTGCAATTTCATTATGAGAATAGATTTCATCTTGGTAATGAAATAAACAATTTAAAATCATTTTACTTCCACTATGTTGATAAAGATTGTTTGTAAGCCTATGAGTGTATCTTAGGCGTGACTAATAAGGGATTTCCAACATTTAATTGAGTCTTTAGCTCAAGCCTTCATGTTGAATTCTTAAATATTGTGTGAAAACATGCAGATTTGGGCCTCCATTGATGCACACCTTCTGAGTTGAAGGAATATTTTGGCTATTCTGAAGCATTCTATCTATTAGTTTTCTAATTGTTGTAAAGGCTCTCAAAGATCTAGTGAAATCAAATTCATCTTGCTTAATTCCCCACCAAAAATTTCAAATAACCATGAATCCTACCTGAAGTACCCCTATTTGTGTTTTGTATCCACAAATGAACAAATTCTACTACCAAAATATACAGAAGCAAGCAGGTTTCAATGTCTTTAGTAACCTAAGCCTTGTTTAGAAAATATCTCCATCTTCTAGTGTGACAACTCGTGAGAGTTAGATTGTGGTGTATTGATCATATTTTCTCAAGGTTTTCTTTAAAAATTATGCAAAGAAGGATCTCTTGATGTCCTTCACCAACAGAGGTTACAAAATGGGTCCTCTCACCCTAGGTTGAAAGGCACAACCTAAAGTAGTGAGGATAGATCAAATCCTTAATGAAGGTGCTATCCATTTCTCCCACACCTGAGTGATAAAGAGCCAACTAAATCTAATCCCCAACTACAAAATTAATCATAATAAATTTTTTTGTCTCTAAGTTTCTTGATAAATATGTGATGTTGCTCAAATTTCCAAGGGAGAATCAATTTGGATACCAAAACCCTCATGAATCAAATTAATGACATGGCTAAGTAACTTTCTATCTTAAATTCCAAAGTCACCAATGAATCCCATAGCAATAAGGAGGAAAATAAAACTAGTGATGCTTCATTTAAGAGTCATACCACACACACCAATATAAAAAAACTTTATGAGTGATGGTTCCTTATCTTTCTTGCAGAAAAACTCACCATTTTCCCAAGAATGGAAAATGATGAAGGACACCATCTCAAGTATGCAACATCAATGCAAACAATTCAAATTTGAATAATTGTGTCCTTACCCCTTTGATAAGGACATTTTACATGTCCCCTTTCCCAAATATTTTGAGATGCCAAAATTCAAAAATACAAGGGAAAGAATGATCCTAGAGAGCATATCAAGGAGTTTTATATGGCTTGTCAAGAGGTGGCCTATAATGATGTCTTCTTAATGCATCTCTTTCCATGAAGTCTAGGTAGACAAGCCTTGGAATGGTTTCTACTCCTCCCGAATGGTTCTATACAAATTACGGACCTTTTGGAGAAATTTGTTAAACATTTCTCATTCAACCTAGAATCTGAAATTACAATGATGGATTTTGAAATGAAACAATGAAAAACAAACAAATTCCTACAATGATGACATGGGATTATTAGTCACTTCCCATGCTCCATGCCTAAGAAACAAATTGTGAGCATATTTTTACCTAACCTTAATAGTGAGCTATCATTTCATATGAAAATACATTACCTTAATAATTTTGAAGAAGTTATTGAGAAAGGATCGCAGATTGAAAAATCCCTTGTCATAAAAGGTTTAATTAAACCTCCTTCAAAAGATAATGGAAACATAGTAACCATTAAAATAGCTCTCATCAAGATAAATCTTAACTTGTTAACCACAATCATAATATGGTTAATGATGGTATTACAAACAACCATAATTTCCATAATGTCCAAAACACTCAGACTAGACCAAACAAAGGTAAACAACCTCTTGTTGTTTCTAGTAAAGAGGTTTCCTCCTCTCCTGATTCTAAGCGATGTCATTTCACCCCTTTGGGAGAATATCTATCAAGTGTCCTCCAACAACTCGTTTATACAAACATGGTTACTTATCCCATCACAAGACCTTGGGTTGAGGGAGAACCCAAACCTACTTGGTATAAAGTTGATACTTATTATGATTTTCATCGCATTGACGGTCACCCAACTAATCGATGCTTTTTCTTATGTCACTTTGTCCAAGATCTCATTGATAATGGAGATATCACTATTGAAAAACCATCACCAAATAAAACACGTAACAAAAATTTCAAGGTGTTCTCAAACCCATTTCCCAAACATAACAGTGACGATAAAATGATGACAAAGGTTCTTCTACCAATAATGCTGATTTTAGTTCAATTATCTCATTTATTGAGGAAGTACCTTCTATAATGATGACCATTAAATTAAAAAAATTCAAGTAATGTTGCGACCACATGACAAAGGAATATGTGGGTTCCCACGGAAAACAAACCATCTACATCTTCTGCAAAACCTCAAACGTCCAAACCAACAGCTCCTTCGAATCAATAGTCAAAATCTAATGCTAAATCTCAGACTCCTAGTCAGTATGACTTCATTAAACAATTAGAAACCACACCATTGCATATATCTCTAATGGAACTGTTGAAAGAGTCACCTAGATTTCACGATATTCTCACACGTGCTCTAAATGAATCATGTTTTCGTCATATTATCAATGTTTAATCGTTTTAGGCTATGATCAAAAACTTTAGGCCTGAAACTCCTATATTATCTTTTGGCCCTCAAGATATGTTGAACCCAATTTTGATTAACAATAACTCCTTGTACATCAAATCCTATGTTATTGACCATAAGGTGAAGAGAGTTTTTATCAAAATGGAGCATCTCTTAACATCTACTATATAAAAATTCTTCTTTTGTCTTGGTCATACAATAGATAACTTATGTTTTAATATCATTACCATTCATGGTTATGATAATACCAAGCGTTAGTCCTGTGGTAACATCATTCTTCCCATACAAGTAGGATTGTAGCTCCTCGACACTATATCTGTCATGTAGTTGATGTAGAAATGATGTATAACCTTCTTTTAGGTAGACCTCGGATACATTCGATACACATAGTACCTTCCACCTTCCATCAATGCATAAAGTTTCCACATAATAGCAGAAGAGTTCACCTTGAATGGAAATACTAACCCCTTTGAATATTGTAAGTTTTTCAAAGCAAGGTACAAAAATAAAATTATTTTCCATCTGTTGATAGCATAACTAGATCTAGCACAAATCTTATTATTACCAACCATATTGACCCTAATGTAATATTTTGCCCTCATGCTTCCATGTCTTCTTCTGAAGAATCTACATCTAAAGTGTCACCTAAGGATATTCCTCATGCTTTGTGCCTTCCTTTGAAGCATCTACATATAAGGTGTCACCTGAAGTTACATTCTCCCATAAAGGATTAGGTGAGTACACACTCGATAATACATTTCTTAATATAAAAATCCCATTATTGCCTCGTAGATATGGGCATCCTAATGATCCTCATCTACTGAGAACCTCTAGCTTACTATCTTAGAAACACTCTTTAGAGATGATATGGATATCTAGAAGATGAACATATTCTAATCTATGACGAATCTTAGCTATATGAAGACAAAATGACAGAATGCTATGAATCCACTTATTACACCAAGGGTTATAGAATGATGAAAAACATGAACTAGAAAGGAAGAGGCATTGGCCCACAAGGAGAATTGTGTTCTTGAACCTATGAATATCAAGTGTAATCTTTACACATATGGTCTAGGAAATGAGACATATGAGAAGAGGCGTATAGTCTTTGATATATTACCTAGCGATGAGGACTCAGATTTTGAAGTTGAGACTGGTTCTACACATAGCCTCTTTGAATACCTAGCTGAAACTACAATTTTCCTTAAATACTTATCCATTCAAACCCTTGATGTTGTTTATCCTTCCCTCATTTATCAGTACCAATAGTGTCATATCTCCATGGACCTCTTTCAAAATGATGAGGCCATCCAGGAGTTCCTCGGGGCTCGAGACCATTTTCCCTTATGGACCACAAGAAGGGTTTTGATATAAACCTTGATGTTACTTACTTTGGTGAATAAATTACAATCTCTAGTCCTAAAGAAAAGAAATTAAACACAGAAAAAAGACAAATTATATCTTGCATAGTGAAAACCTTTCTGAGGCATTATATGAGAAGTAAAAAATGAAAAAGAAAAAGAAGGAAAAGGATGCATCTCCTAGTGAAAACCTTTCAGAGGAACTAGAGAGAGGAGATTCAAATCTAGAAATATTAGAAAATCTACACAAGCCTACAACATCATTTCAAGATAATGACACTTCTAAGTTGTTGGTAGAAGAGATAACAACCATTAACATTGGAATTGAAGACCAACCAAAATTGTTACAACTAGGTGCCAGTTTATCAGAAACTGAAATCAAATCCTTCACAACACTTCTAATCAATTTTTAAGATGTATTCACTTGGTCTTACAAAGATATGTCAAGTCTCGATCCTTCTCTTGTGGTTCATCACCTTGTGGTGCACTAGATGCTAAACCTGTAAAGCAAAAACTATGTAAAATGTATCCCAAAGTCGTATTGCATGTTAGGGATTAACTATAAAAATTATTGGATGCAGGATTCATACGGTGCATTGACTACTTAGAGTGGATATCTAATATGGTACCAGTTGTGAAGAAGACCCCTGAATCTATATTTGTATAGATTTCGTGACATTAACAAGGCATGTCCTAAGGATGATTTCCCTTTGCCTAATATTGACATGATTTTTGATTCTACTGTAGGCCATGAGATGTTATCCCTTATGGATGGATTTTCCAGGTATAAAAAATTCAAATTTCTGAAGAAGACCAACATAAAACAACTTTTACAACCCCATGGAGGGTTTTTTACAAGGTCATGCCTTTTGGCCTTAAAAATGCTGGTGCAACTTATCAATGTGCCATGACTTTTTTTTGAGTGACCTTACTCTCGACATAATGGAGGATTACATTTATGATATTCTTGCTAAATATAAGAAAAGATTGGATCATCCAACAGTTCTTAGGTGTATATTTGAGTGGTTAAGGGAGTACAAGGTTCACCTTAATCCCAAAAAAATGTGTCTTTGGTGTCACTTCAGCAAAATTATGGGATTCATTGTCTCATGAAGAGAAATAGAAGTGGACCCTACTAATATCAAAGTTATAATAGATATACCACCTCCTTATAACCTTTGACAACTAAGGGGCCTACAAGGAAAAATACAATCTATTCATCGCTTCATCTCTCAATTGCATGCGTAGATAAGTTTCATCACTTCAAATGACTTAAGAAGGATTTTCCAACTCAAATGGATACAATAATTTCAATAAGCCTTTGAAAAATTGAAATAATACCTAGAATCTCCACCAAGTACTCATACCACTTATACAAAAAATCCTATTTTTTTGTATACATATCTGTGAGAACATGCCATTAGGGCATTATTGGTGCGTAACAAATGATAAGGGTTAGAGAACAAGATGTGTATTACTTGAGAAGAACTCTTCTTGAACATGAGGCCAAGTATTCACAGGTTAAAAAGGCTTTTTAGTGGTTGCTTATACTTTTGGCAAGTTGTGACACTATCTCCTAAATCATACCACCAAGCTAATTTCATGTTTGATCCTTATTAAGTACCTACTTTTGAGACCAGTCATAACAGGACAAATGTCTAGCTAGATTGCACTACTCAATGAATTTGACATTGAAATTTTCAATAAAAAAGCTATCAAAGGTCAAGCATTGGCAGATCAACTAGCCGCAAAGACCACCGCTTTGCAAGTTCATAGCTATTAAATTTTGAATTTCCAGATGAATACATTTTTTACATAGAAGCAACACCCTTATGGACGTTATTATTTGATGGATCTTGCAACATTCATGGTTCTAGAGCAAGAATCATCTTGTGTACACTAGATGGAGACCTCATACCTAAATCTTATCGTATCAGCTTCCCTTACACAAATAACATAGTAGAGTATGAAGCATTGATAGCAGGCTTAGGATTTTTTATCTCATGGCACCTGCAAGAATTGAAAGTTCTTGGAGATTCTCTTCTCATCATTAATCAAGTTAACAAAGAGTATCAAGTAAAAGATGAAAATATCTTACCCTATAAAAGAATGGTTAATATATTTAGAGGGTATTTCTAGATTATTAATTTTAAATAAGTTCCTCATGTACAAAAAAACAATAGCGGTGCTAAGACAACTATCGCCTCCCTTATTTTGGTCGACACTAATCAAAATGACAACTAGTTCCTCATTGAACATCTTTTCGTGCCCACATACGAATTATTAGAGTCCACCATGGTTTGTGATATTGTTGGTCCTAATCATCCCTAGTACCATGATATATATACCTTCATTCTAACTAAATCTTATCCTCCTAACTTTTAATTCATATAATAAAAGAGCCTTAGCACAATGTGCTTCATGTTATACCCTTCTTGCTAACACCTTATATCAAAGAGGCTATGATGGGACTCTCTTAAGATGTCTCAATTAGGATGAAGATAATCAGATGCTAGTAGAAGTACATTTGGGTATTTGCGGTGCCCATACCAGTACAATGGTCTTTGTGAAGAAGATATTACACATTAGATACTAAAGCCCACAATGGAGGAAGATGCATGCAACTTTGTGAAGAAATGTCGGGCTTTCCAAAAACATGGTAATATCATTCATGCACCATCCCAAGCCTTACAGCCCGTTACTTCACCCTATCCTTTTTCAAAATGGGGACTTGATTTAATTGGAAAAATAAAGCCCACATATTTTGATGGCCACACATTTATTATAAATGTGATTGAGTATTTCACCAAGTGGGTTGAGGTTGTTCCTATTACCAATGTTATTAGGTGTAATATTTATAAATTAATTTTCAACCATATTATCTATCATTTTGGCATCCCCACTTGCTATTTTCATTAAAAATGGTGGTTCTTTCAAAAATAAGGATCTCAAGGCCCTAGCTAAAAAATATAATATCCACCTAAAATGGGATACACTCTATTATCCACAATGTAACGACCAATCTAAAGCATAAAAAATACTATCAAATCCATTCTAGAAAAGACAGTCAATAAACATGGACATAATTTGCATACGCAATTGTATCCCACCCTCTGGGCTACCACACTTCCTTTGGTACTCCTACAAGAGATAATCCATTCTCCCTAGTATATGGCTCTGAAGCCATATTAAATATTGAATTTGAACTTCCTTCACTTCATGTCTCCCCCTAACATCTCATTCATGAAGAGGATTACTATGTTACATGCCTTGTAGATCTAGAATTACTAGATGAGAGATGGCTTTGTGCCTTAGACCATATGTAGGTATATTAGAATAGATTCTGTGTAATTATAATCATAAGATCAAACCTCGATAGTTTGAAATTGGTAATTTGGTCCTAAAGGAAAATCATAAGAACACAACTAAACCATGAGAAAAATAGGAAAATTTGAGCCTAATTGGTTGGGTCCTTATGTTATAACTGCTAAATTTGGATCTGGTGCATACAAATGTCTACCAAGGATGGAAAAGAGTTGAAGGATCCTATGAATTCCATTCATCTGAATAATTTCTACTCCTAAGTCTCTAAAGAGTAACCCTTGTGCTATGGGGGAATATCAGTGTATCCACCTGTTTTGTCATTTCAATTTGTTTCCCACTTGTAACTTTTTACCTCACCGTGTGTCACATGTTCTCCTTATTAGGTTGTCATTCCCATTATCTACCACTATTGTTCACCTTCCATTATGCTTTCATTAACTTTCTTCATATGTAACATGTTGGTTTTGACTTGGGAATTTCCTTTTCCTCTTCTTTGGCATGTGGTTCAAAATTCCAAAAAGACCAAAAAATTCCAAAAAAAACATCTCACAAAACTTCAAAAACAATATAAAATTATTCAAAATCCCAATATTAATAATAAATTGTTCATAAAAATACAAAAAAACATACAAAATGTTTTGAAAATGATTTCCAAAAAAAAACACTCATGACTATGTAATTTCATTCACCATTTTCTTCATCTAATGTTCCCAATCATCTTTTCCAATCAATCAAGCCACTCTTTGCAATGTAACTTTGCTTAGGGGAAACTTGACATGTGTATATATATTCATTGTGGAAAACACTAGGAAAGTCTTTAGACATTATTGTTGTGAGTTGTGTTATATTATAGATTGCTTGTTAGTATTTGACATTGGTGTGTTTGTTCACTAGCTTGTTTGTTGTAATCGCTTGTACATATGGAATGTTGTCTTGTATATTCTTAGCTTAGTCTCTTATGTTTGTTAGTTAGAATAACCAATACTCTGTGTATCTAGAATGTGCTTATGGACCAATTACAGGAAATTTATTTACATCTTAGTTCACATATAACTTTGGTGTGGATCCTTCTTGTTATATTGTGTTTTTTTTTTTCTTGTTTTGTATCTTTTTATCATTTACGTGTTTGTGTTTTTCTCTTGGTTTATTTAATCCATGGAGCATTTTCCTTTTTTTTGTGTATTAATGTTTGCTTGCATTTTCTTTGCATTTGTATTTTCAATTCCTTCCAAAATTTGCAAAATTAAAAAAATCAAATATTTCAAAATCCAAATAAATTAGATATTCTAAAATCCAAAAAAATCAGATATTTCAAAATCCAATTTAAAAAAAAATCACAAAAATTCTAACAAACATTCACTTATCATAGAAATCCTACAATTGGAAAAACCTTAAAGTGAATCATTCAACATCTCAATAAAATTTTTATAAATGTCATACCTTTATCTATTACCCTAGTGATCATGCCAATATTATAATTATAACTTTCTTCCCTTTGCATGATATGCTAACTCTGCTTGGGTAAATTTCCTTCACGATATAACTTTTCTTGGGGAAATTTCAACTTCGATCATTTTCACAATGGATTCAAAAGAGTTTCATGAGGAGTCACTTTAACTCCACTCTTCTAATCCGATCCTATTACCACTAGGGAGAATTTGTATCTACTTAATCATAATTGTGGCACGCATTAGGGGCATAGTTGATTGTCTTCTTTTTTGACCTCATGTTGCATTGTTAATGTTTACTTTTTATACCACTTACAAGTAGTGTGATTACATCTTGGTTCCTTTATAACCCTGATGCCGACATCTACTTTATATATTGGGTTTGTTTCCCTTTTTATCTTTTCTTTATTGTGTGTGTTTGTTTACATGTATCTAGGTTAACCATCATGATTCTTTTATAATCATGGTGACAACTCTATTAGGAAACAATAAAAATAAGGTTGCTCTAAAATTCTTCTCCAAATGAAGCTCATGTTATGAGCACAATCATTTCCCATCCTTCTTCCAATCTCTTGTTTTCCTTCCTATTAAGTGGTTGTCCATCACCTTGTTGCGTTATCCACCCACTTGAGGGGGCATTCCTCTAGCATTATGCTTGTTGGGGCATCACAATGCTTCACTTCATTCATCTTTCTAGGGCATCCCAATGCTTCACAATTTCTGCTCGCCAATCTGCATGCATCTACTATCTTTAAAGCACTATTACTTTGTAATAGCACTTTAAAGAGGGTAAAATGTAGACACCCCAAAATTACACATATGTTTCCACCTATTCCTAGTAATATCCTAATACACCCTGTTATTCATCCATTTGTGATTAATTGATTAATTCATACACATTGTACCCTTTAGATTAATTAAATTAATCTCATGTATCCTTTTTACCCCTTGTGCTAAGTTAATTACATTTATTAATTAATTAAGTGTGTGCACATCCTAGTCAACTACCACTTGGTCAACATCCACTTAGACTCCACTTGGACTCCCTATCCTTATCCTAGTTAACTGCACTTCTAGAATCCTAGAAAGGTGGGGGAATTGAATTACATGTACAACCACCTTCTCGGATGTAACTTTTGCAATTAATTCATTTATTTCTGCTAAATGCCTAGCACTATCAGAACTTCCTACAATGTTATTTTTAGCATGAGCATTCAACCGTGTTTAATTAATTTCTAACTACTTCTACCTCTATAAATTGTAGGATTACTCTCTTACAAATCCTCTTGGATTTAAGTACAATAACTCTACTAAATTTCCAAGCCAAAGTATCTGTGTTTGTAGCATTTGCACTCACATTTGGAGAACATTCAAGAGCACCCACATCCATTTACAAGGTTCACAAACAAAGTTTCTATAACCTTTACTTGAGGTTTACACTAAAGGATTACAGGGAGGTTTGCATTGTATTTTGTTTGTCTTCCATTCTCAAGTGATTTTTCTCTACACACACCTACTAATGCTAAGAGGGGGAAGTAAGCATGATGCAAAAAGTGTATGATGTGAAGAATAATCAAATAACGTTACTTATGAGATCATCATTTTCATGTTCAAGTCAAATGGAGATGTATAAAATACCTAGTAAGGTATAATAAGAGCTTAATCACCTCATTCTCTCATTGTGTACTCTTCTTTAGTAAAAGGTGGTATTAGACATCTATGTGCATACTAGTGAGTAAGATTTTGTGAATATCCAAGAAATGAATAATTAAAAATAAAAACACAGTTGAAGGGCATGTAGAATGAAAATTTGATATCATCAGATCCAAAGTGATGCCAATGTAGTCAAGCCAAGACTACCCTAGTATAAGTGGAGATGTGCGAGAAGTTCATGCAACAACGAGTGATAATGGAAGGTTTGAAGGCCATAAGTAGAATTGATGTGGAAATATCCATAATAGAGATGAGTAGAATGAGGTGAATGGAGGAGATCATTAAGTGTGAATCAAAGATGAGTCAACCCATCATATTTGAAAATAGTATCAGAACTAGTAGGATCAAATGGAATGTGGCCAATAAGAATTATTCATAAAAAGATTATATGTAAAAGGAGGAAGTGCAGATGAAATTTTCTCATGATAAGATGAGGAAGTTGGTATGATGTTCAATGTATGGAAAAACCCCTAATAAATTACCATAGAATTAGTAGAAGGAGGGGGCTTCTTAAATTGATATTCACCAGGGCCAATTCTGCGTAATGAAAGTATTATTGAAGTATGACTTCTCTGTCTCAATAGGATTAAAATTAAGATTTCATAGTTTGTCATCAGTAAGCTCAATGGTATCAACCTCTTAATCATAATAATTAATGTTGTCATTGTTATGTTGGATAGCCATATCAAGGATATTGGTAATAAGTGAGTTATATGTAGGAGCGAGAGGATTCTTAGCTAGTGGAGTGGTGGTGGGTATGGGAGTAGACATGGTAGGTGAAATAATATTAGTAGTGTGAGTGGAAATTGACTGGAATACTTGTAGAGGTGGAAGAAGGATGTGAAGCACTAGACCCACCAATATCGTATGTAGAAATATTGAACTATATGGAATAGGCTACGATGGAGGAATAGGTATAGCAATAACAAGGTCTATGTAGAATAACTTGAATGGATCAGGGTCGTAGCATTGGTATGTTCATAACCATCATGTAATAATTGAATACATCGATGGAAAATAGATTGGACAACATACATTGTGTGAATCTAGGGTCTACCCAACAAGATATTAAATTGAAACGAGGAATCGATAATGAAGAATACTATAGGAACAATATTAGGCCCAAATTGTATAGGTAATGTGATAGTGCCTAGGCATGTGTGAGTAGTGGAATCATAGCCACAAATGAGAGTGGAATTTTTAGCAATGAGATTATCAGTAATGCCAATTTTATTTAAAAGGGAGTGAGCACATAGATTAATGGTAGATCCATTATCAATGAGTACACACTTGATACAAATGGTGCTAATGATAGTAGTGATAAGTAGAGGTGCACATGGATTATCAATAACATATGGCGATATTTTCTCACTAGTAAATGATATAGCACATGGCATATTTTTGAGAGACTAAATGATATGTGTGAAGGAAGTCAAAGAATTATTGATTTTAATATGGATAGAATGAAGGGTGGCCTCTAATGTCCGATGATAATCAGTTGTATTGTCTGCAACAAGTCATAGAGAGATATTTTGCCGATGTATTCTTAAGATGCTCGACGATATCAAATCCATTATAAGTGGTCGTAGGAGATATAGAATTTAATGGTGGTGGGATAGAAATGGGATGAGCCATACGAGGAAGAGTGCAGCAAGTGGTGACTACCTTAATAATTAGATATTCCCTAGGTGTAATAAAGTGAGGAAGATATTGATTAGGAACTTTCATAAAATCAAAAGCATTAGTAACCACACCATAAACCTTAGTTGGGGTGAAATAAGGATAAGAAGATTGATCCATGACTTGAGAAGAAGATAAATTTTGATACATGCTCGAGGTTAGGGTTTGAAATATTGGGTTCACTAAATTATTTAACAAATATGGAATTTGTAAAACCCTAATTGTAGAGTCACATGTGATAAATAAAACACTAAAGTACATATCTGACCTAAACAATAAGCTAGATAAAAATTAAACCCTAGGTGCAAGAGAGGGAATATAAGACTTAGATGATTTTGTAATTGATCTTGAAGTTTTTTGGAATTAAATACTGATGAAAAGGAGGAGGAAATTATCACAACCATGCCTAATAAATTCTATAGTTTTTGGATATGTCTAGAATGGTTCAGTGGAATCTAGGTTCAAGAGACTACTTCTGGGAGCAAGTGTCTATGCGAACCGTAAAAATGATTTTTCTTATGTTGCACCGATATTTTTAACCTTCTTTTTTATCACCTATATATCACATTAAGTCAGAAAATTCTTCCTATAACCTAAAAAATAAATGATCTCCTACAAAATGCCCAAAAAAATCAAATCCTAAAAATAAAAAGATGTAAATAGGAAGTCGATCGACCTTGAGGTCACCCAACACAGTGAACTTATGATCAAACATTGTACTAAATCTCATACTCCATGTAGTTTTGTGTGTATGTGTGTAGAATTATGCCCTAGGAAGCTCCTATACAAGATACACCTTAGATAATGAGTAATATCTAGATTTAGCAATGTAATTAGATGTGTGGATGGAAAAATTAACTTCCCCTCCTATGAAGTGTATACAAAAAATGTAGTTCCTTTTCCCTTAAATGATTTATAGATAGATGATTTTATGCTCTCAAAATTCCTTTGGATGCAACCTTTGGTGGTGATAGTAGATTCTTAGAGCTTGTCCTTATTATGGTCACATAGCTTTGTATTTATATGATTCCCTTGTTTGAATTTCATAATTGACAACTACAAGGATGACCCATAAGAAAACAAGAATCCCAAGAGATTAAAGAGGCCCAAAAGAGCGTGTAAGATAAAAATAGGTCAAGGGAACCCAAGGGGACAAGGGTGCTTGGGTGCTTTGTGTCCCAGGGCTGGGCACTAGTTTCCAAGAGTTAAGAAAGATAAAGAAACAAAGATCAGATTTGAATGTGGTGTGTGCAAGACAAAGAGGAAACAAAAATATAGAAAATAGGCCCAAGATAGATTTCAATTACTAGTTTTCTCTCTTAGGAATCATATGACTAGTGGTATGTGATTAGGACCTAGAAATTTACCTAATTATGTGGTTTAGTATCTACACTATCATGGTAAATCACAATATCCATATAAACAAGAATTATTAGAAGAAGTATAATGTAAACCAAAATTAAGTATACCTTTAATATATCACAATATTCTTTTTCCTAACTTCCAGTGATCCTGATATGGCTCTTGCATAAATATTGATACAATACCTATCATATAAGCAATATCAAGTCTAGTAATAGTAAGATAAATAAAAATAACTACAAGTTACATTTAAAGTGTAGAATTATATTTTTCCACGTGCATGTTTAGGATCAAGTTTACATCCAAATTCTATAAGAATAACAATAGGTTTATAATCTATCATATCAAACCTTTTAAGAAAATTAGTGGCATATTGTGATTGAGATACAACAATAGAATTTTTATCTTGAAATATAGCCATGCCTAATAAATGATGCAATAGACCTAAATCAGTCATTTCAAAGTATTTTTTAATTTAGCTTTAATTTTCATAATTAAAATGTTAGAGTTACTAATAATAAGTAAATCATCAACATACAATATAATGAGAATAATATAATTTTTATAAACAAGACATTATCGGAAGAATAGTTAGTAGAATCAACTTCATTAAAAAGATATTAATTTTTGCATACCAAGCTCTAAGAGCTTGTTTTAACCATATAGAGAGTTTTTAACTTACACATATACATCTCTTTACCAGGTTATTCAAAACCTTTATGTTGAGTCATATAGATTTCCTCTTTTAATTC
>CM031237.1:1994701-2099701 GCA_018340775.1 Taxus wallichiana var. yunnanensis
TAAATTAATGATTTTAATTAAATAATAATAAAATTAATATTTTTTATTAAAATATTTTAATAAATGACATTTTATTATTATTAAAATATTTTATTTAAAATATTCTTTAATTAAATGAGTAGATAAGTACTAGACCTTTCATAAACCAAACGATGGAATGTTCTTAAGTGGTTCAACCAACTTTGTAATTAATATTGACCATCATGTGCCTTCGTTTTAAGGAGGAATTTATGTGTTCTCCCTCTTCTCTCATAGAGTTATTCTATAAATCTAAGTTTGTAGCTCATTCTAAGGGGTTACACATTGGTTACAGAAGTTAGACGTGTGACACAAGTTGGACAAAGTTAGATATTTTTGCACATTTTTTCAAGAATCATCTCTCTTCTGCAAGTTATTTTTGTGGATTAAAGGAAATTTCAAGCCTCTTTTCTAAGACTATAATGGAAACTATTTCCTCTTCTTAATGTAATGATGCATTGTGCACGTTGTTGAAGTAATAAAGTGTGTGTTTTGTGACTACTTTTAGTCATTTCATCATTCTATACTTCTTTGTGCCTTTCTCATGCTTACAGGTACACTATGCAAGTTCAAGTTTCTATTACAAGTTCTTGGAGTTATGTGCTTATCAAGTGGTGGAGTTTTGCATGCAATTGAGTTGTGGTGCTTGTTCACCCTTCTCAAGTTCATCCTTCTTCACTGGAGGACTGATAGATTGTTTTTCTGATTGAGTTTAACAAAGGAACGCATGCTTCTTAGTCGTGGTATTTTGTTACCCTCTCTAAGTTGTAGTAGGTGAAGTTGACTTGTGGTAAACAAAACCCTCTTCAAATCAACCCTTCCCAAGTCTAGCAACACCCTTTATTTGGTGCATCACCATCCCTAGTATAGTTTCATTTCTTACAAATCTCTTTCCCTAAAGCCCATGAAAATGTTAGTATAGGTCTAGATAACCATTTTATTGCACTAGGAGTAGTATAACACTTAGTTTAGGAAGAGGAAGCCAGCCTTCTCTGGAGGTTCACCTCGAGCCCAAGTCCCACAACTTGAGAGGTGATCCCATGTTACCCAATCACACCGAACGTCCTATTCACATTTTGGCCATTTGGAGGGTGCAGTGATTTGGCGATAACAATTTTTGGCATGCCCGGTGGGACTAGAGTTGGTACTTCTCTTCATAATTGCATGAATCAAAGTACCTGATGACTCCATATCTCTGGATTTCATATCTCAATGTGTTAACATATGTGAAGAATTCAGACAAGAGCTTCGTGAGACAAGAAGGAAATTATCAACATATTGAGTTATCTTTATCTCCTCCAAGAAGAAGAAGAGGCATTTCAACATCACGAGCCATACAACATTAACCCGCAAAGGTCATTCAACTCCTTACGGAAGGTTACCTCCACCTAGGAACAATCAGCCTCTTGGTAGAATGGCCAGGAACCAAGTGTTTCCTATATTCAATGCGGGCAACCCTCTTCTATTAGCCCAACGAGATCCTATACCTGCTATTTACACTCAAATGTTTACCCTTTTACATAGGGGAAACTCATATTACTCCTATGGAACATATTCTTGATGTGGCCAAAATTTATGCAGTACATAATGTTACAGAAGATAATGTTGTGGTCAAACTCCTGACTACTTCCTTCAAGGGAAAAGCACTTCAGTGGTTTCGTGGGTTAGAGGTGGAACTATTACCACTTGGGATGAGTTGGGGAGAAGATATACAAATATTTTGAAGAAAAGAATGACACACTGTCACTCTTGGAACAACTCAATACCATAAAGAGAGCTCCACAAGAATACATGTGTGATTTCAACTTCCGATTCCAAAGGACTTAGAATAGGATTCGACACTCATAAAGCTTCTCCAAATAATGCATTCTTTTACTATTCATGAGCCTTGAATAATGATGTAGTAGTTATGATCCAATCCATAAGAAGGACTACACTACTTGATGCCTACGAAGTTGTCATAAGAGTGGAGAATTCCTTGATTCAGGTTGGAAAGATAGCTCCATGACCACCAATGCCATTGTCTGGATCTTACAAACACTCATCCTACCATTGCTCCTATTCCAATAGCTTCCAAACAACTAGTTCAGTCTACCCCCACCCCTTTAAACAATCTATTTGAAGTCAAGTCACTACTGCAAACTTTTGGGAATGAGCTCATTGCACTCAAGAGGAAACAATTTCAATATAATTGTCCATACCAACCACAAAATCAGCAAGTATTAGGCTAACTTAGTCCTCCTTTTCAAGGGAACAATCAGCCTCAAAATCAAAATACAAGTCAAGATGTGAATGTCATGCCTTTGAAATTTCAGAACCCTCTTGCTGCTAGCTCATCTAGAGCCATAATACATGTCTAGAATAATCTAGTTCAAGAATACGAATGGTGTTATCCTTGTGCTCAACCTCACAACCAAAATATTTTCCCTAATGGAGTTCTTAGCTAGGCCCTTATGGTTCAAAACATATTTTCCCCTCCGAGCCAACAAAAAAATTCATCTACGCAAGAAATAGCAGATCAACTGTAGGAACTGAAGAAACCACTTTGCTAAATTGTTAACTAGAAGATTTTTATGGGTTGAATACAAATTCTTCATCAATGGAAAAAACACTCATTCAAAAAGAGAGAAATGGAATCTCAACCTTCCAAAGCTGATCAAGCATCCACTTCACAACCTCAGCCACAAGTGGCGGTTGATAAAGATGTAGGAAAGAAACCGCTAGAAATGCATGCTAGCCAAGCTATAAGGAAAGAAGATTCTTCAAGCATCATGGTACCCAACAAGAACTTTCCAAAAGAGGATTCTAATGCCCAAAGAAATGTTAGAAAAGTAGGATCAATTCCCTTAGTATTGTAGAACAAATGAAGAAGACCAACCTGAGTGTTACCATGTGGGACACACTCTCAATTCCTTCTCAAAGAAACTTGTGCAAGAGGCTCTAAATTTTTTTGGTACAACCGATGGATCATCGGGTCGTGGGGCAGCAATTACTATGAGTTTGTGTCAACCGAAAGGGAAAAGTATTCCTAAAATGAACAAACCACCACCATTCTATATTTCCTTGATCATTGGTGATCATTTGGTACATAATTACATGATCGATTTTGGTGCCAGTAGCTCAGTCATGCCCAAACAAATTATAGATGTGCTAGGAATCCAATATACCCTAGTCTCTAGAGGAGTTTTTCAGTTGGATGGTACAACTGTTCAAACCATTGGAGTTATCAAAGGACTTTATATTACCATCCATACATGTCCAAGTTTGGCATCACACAAGACATATCGTTCATTGATCTCTCTCCTCTCTTTTCCATCTGCCTATCATAAGATTTTACTACTAAGACGAGTAGTTATTTATCAGTGGATTGGTCACATATGATTCTTAGGACTTGATACGGAACTAAAGTGACTATAAGGGAAAACCAATTTTCCATAATCATGTGGAGCCCTATACCGCTAGTCCTATAAATGGGAATCATACCATCCATGATCGAGAGGATGAAGTTACTGATCACAAACCAACCACTCTTGTGGAAGAATTCCCGATACTGTGTTGGATGAGGTAAGTGTAGATCATTAGTATGATCCCTATGTTGAGCCATTAGTAGAAGAAGAAGCTAGTTTGTTGTTTTTTAGAAGAGACAGATTGGGTACATACTGCATTCATGAAGAAGGTGTGATCATACCACAACTTGTTAAGACCCAAAAAAAATCTAAAGGACTATGGAAATTGTTCTTGATGGATCAAGGAGTAAGAATGGATCGGGTGTTGGTGTCATGCTAATTTATCTAGAAGGGGATAAGTACTTCTCATCTTTTTGGTTGTAATTCAGTTGCACTAACAATGTTGTTGAATATGAGGCCCTTGTGTAAGGAATTCAACTAGCTCAAAAGAAGGGAATCAAAGCCTTGATTGCTTTTTGGAGATAGTGAGTTAATTGTTCATCAAGTGATGACACGCAGTGCATCCAAAAATTATCTTTTAAGATCATACAAGAACCGGATTTGGGATTTGATTGAATATTTCAAGGCTTTTAGGATTCATGCTATTCCTAGAAATCAAAATCAAGATGCCGATAGGATTACTACGGTTGGATCACAATACGATATACCTGTTGATATCATGAAATAAGGGTGAAATCTATAAAAATGATGGTTCAATCTCAGTAGTTCCTCGATAATGTGAGTAGTTGGCAAGTGTTCGATAGTGACAAACAAATTGTTCTATTTCTACAAGAGGAGGAAGAGTTTGCTACGAAAGGTCAAGAAAAGTTACAAGAAGCATATGGTGATCAAATCATATAGTTGAAAAGCAATAAGCTACCAAAAGGCTTAGTTACTCTAGAATCCATTTTCAATTCAGATGATCAGACCAAAAGATAAAGCTCTAATATGGTGGTCAAAGAAGAATATTTTGAGGAAGTCGAGGTAGAAAATGAAAAAGTTATAAAGATTGGAAAAGTATGCACTCCCAAAGAAAAAGAAGCTTTCATCAAACTTTGTCAAGATTATCATGACATTTTTGCGTGGAGCTACAAATACCTACGTGGTTTTGATCCAGGTCTAGCACAACATACCATCAAACTGGATCCTAATGCCAAGCTAGTTCATCAGAAACAAAGGCCAATTAATCCCAAAATTGAGCCACTAATCTGAAAAAGGAACTAACCAAACTCATTGAGGCATGTATAATTTTTCCTATCAAACATTCCTCCTAGGTAGGCAATGTAGATCTTGTAAGGAAGAAGAACAAAGAAATTCAGCTATGTGTTGAATTTAGGGATTTGAACCATGCCTCATTGAAAGATAATTATCCTCTTCCATCAATGGATTAAATCCTTCAAAAATGGTAGGAGATAAAATATTTTATTTGCTTGATGGATATTTGGGTTATAATCAAATTTTGGTCCAAGAAGCCTATCAATTCAAAATTAATTTCACTACCAAGTGGGGCACATATGCGTACAACAAAATGCCATTCTGATTATCTAATGCCGGAGCTACTTTCCAAATATCCATGGACATGGAATTTAAAGGACTAATCAATGACATCATCTTAGGCTACTTGATGATATAATCGTATACTCTAAGTACATGAGAAGACCATACCACATATCTAAGGAAGGTTTTCCGAGGATGTAGAGAATTTGGGGTTTCACTTAACCCTAAGAAATGTATTTTTGTAGTGCATGAAATTTTTTTATTGGGGCATGTTGTTTTAGCGGAAGGAATTTCTATTGATCCAGCTAGGATCTGTTTGATTATGTCTTTATCCCTCCCAAGTCACAAGAAGGGTCTCATATTTTTTTGGAACCATAAACTTCATGCAGAGATTCATCCCTTAATTTGCAGCATTGGCTAAACCACTTGATAATCATGTTAAAGAAGAATATGCCATTCTCATGGACAAAGGAAGGAAGGGAGAGCTTCAAAGCCATCAAAATGGCCATTTCTCAAGCTCCCATGCTAGTGAACCCCAAGTTTGATAAAGATTTTATTCTTTATGATTTTACAGGTCAAGAGAGCATTTTAGGTATCCTCACCTAGCAAAATGATGATCGATGGAGAAACCAATTGCTTTATTTAGTCAATCCCTCAAAGACTATGAGCTCAAATATTCATTCATTGAAAACAAGTTTTTGTGATTATTCGAGCTTTGAAGAAATTCAAGCATATGTTGTCCAAAAACAAAATTCATTTGATGGTGTCTCATCCAGTTGTCAAGGACTTTTTTGCTGAACAAGGAGATGAATGAAAAGCATGATGGATGGATCACGAAGGTGATGGATTATGACGTACATATCAAAGTTACCAAACTTGTCAGAGGTAAAGGTTTGTGTCAACAACTTGCTGCAGACCTAGAATCAAAAGTTGATGAGGATGTGACACTCCTAAACACTAATGAAGGTGATGATCAGATTGACTGGTTATCCAAAATCTAGAATTTCCTGTTCTCAGGAGCATATCCTGTGAATATGGATAAAACTCAAAGACAAAATTTCCATCTTCTTGATCCATTCCATATGTTCGTAGATAATGTTCTCTTTTGGAGGAATTTGAATGGTGTTATCCTTGGTGTATTGGTCCTGGAGCAAGTAAGTAAGTAAGATACTAGACAATTTTCATAAGGACATATCCGGAGGACATTATTTTCGCATGAACAACTCGCTACCAAGATCATCATGAGCTGGTTATTATTGGCCATGGATTTGTTCAAAGATGCCCATCTACGGGTAAGGAAGTGTAGGAAATGTGCCTTTTTCATTGGGAAGAGAAGTTGGTGGCTCTTCCACCACATCCAATTCAAGTGGACCAAACCTTTGTTCAATGGGGGTCAAATTTCATTCGAATGATTAATCCTCCATCAAGTGATGAACATAAATGGGTCCTTACTGCAATAAACTATTTTACTCGATGGACAAAGGTAGTAGCATTGAAGGAGAGAAATGAGAAGGAAGTTCGTGATTTATTATATAATGACAAGGTTCGGTGTTCTATTTACAATTATTTAAGAATGAAATGTAATGGATTTTCTTGGTTTGAAGTTGAGTGAATGGGTTGTTAAGAATGGGGTCTACCTAAAGACTTCATCCAATTACTATTTGCAAGGAAATGGATTGGTTGAGTCTAATAAAAAAACCTCACAAGGATTATCAAGTGAACAATGGAGACTAATATGAGGACTTTAACACGCACAACTTAAAACCGGTTTATGGGCAGATCGAATCACACCTAAAAGGGCCATCAAAAATTCTTCTTTCATGCTTGTATATGGAAGAGAAGAAAAAATTCTGCTCTCCTTGGATTTAATTTCTTTGGAGTAATCTCATCAGCTTGAGGTTATGGAGAGTGATCCTTTGACAACTATCTTTCATGAGCTCATGGAGTTAGAAGAAGTGCAAAACAAGGAAATGAAGACTTTGGAGCAACATCAAAGCTCAAAGTTAAGAAATCTATTAAAAGAAGGCATTCGACAGGTATTTTCAAGAAGGAGATTTCATTCTCAAATGGGATGAAGATAGAGCCAAACCTGGCAAGCACACCAAGTTTAACGCTCTCTGGAGTGGGCCATACATCATCACGAGTTGTCAAAGAGGTGATTTTGTTTCATCCATACACGCTCAATGGAGAATAACTACCCATTCATGTGAATGGGATACATATAAAAGCTTGCTTTTGAGATCATTTCCCATTGTATAGTTTAGTTAGGTTTTTCTCCAAGTGCTTTTGCACATTGTTGTGTGTTGCTATTCGTTTTTTTCTTTCTTTGTTGTTGTCTTTGTGTTGTTTTTCCACATTGTATCATCATTGGGATTTTTCGGGAAAATAAAGATACAAAGTTTCAAAGAGAGTTTCAGGATATTCCCAAATCCTCAGATGTTTCATTCAAAATTTTGCAATGCCATAGATTTCAAGAATTCATCGGATTCAGTATATTTTCTACCTATCATTATAGAGAGTTCAGGATCAGTAATGCCCAAGGAAGATTCGAGATGTATCACATAGGATCAAGTCATTTTTAGGATTCCATCATTGACTCCATACCCAATGGATGACTTAAGGCTACTAGAATCATGCTTAGCAGAAATCATCCCGAGAGGTCGTCAAAAATGTTATCCAATTTTGTACCTTGGGGAAAAATTGGACAACATGAGTAATTATACAGGCTGGAAGGGGCTTCATGGGAAAACTTGGGGCCTATAGTTCAAGGTTTTATCGGAGCAAGAAATTGGCCTCGATGGGCTCACATTCATCCAACAAGGACAAAACATGGTTAAAATTAGTAGATAGTGTTTTGGGGTGTCCTACTACCACCTTAGAACATACTCAGATGAGCTCAAGACCGAGTTACAATCCACGTAGTGAGGAGGAAATAGCTCGAGGCATAATGAGTTGGCCCCATGAAGGTGGAGTAAGTGACTCACTCGAATAGATTGGTATCTTGTTAATAGGTGAGCTCACGAGAAATGTAAGACTTAATATCACATCAAACTTGGTAAGCTAAGTGAGGACTTCATCATGGTAACATGGAAGCAAATGGTGAAACTCAGTGTCCTAGTGAGTTTGCACTAGAAGAAAAATCGGGTTAATAGCTTGGGACGAGTTGATAATAATCCAAGTCATGTTTTGCGACTTGAGTCATTCATTGAGAAAGATGTGAACTAAGGCATATCGACACTTAGATGATGAGCCATTTTGACCAGCTCACGGTGAGAACTTGTGTTATCAATTCATGCAAATGAACCTTGCCATGGAATGGGGATGTACTAAAATAATGGTGGAAGCTAATGGAGCTCGAGACCAAGAAGATGATCTATCAATACGTTGAGCCAAAAGAAGTGATGAGGCTGAGTTGTGGAATCCAAATAGTTGAATAACATGAAATATGGCTAGGGAAATCAAAGGAAAAAAATCTATTTATAGAAGTGAATGGGAGATCAATTGCAGAGTTTGGCAAAGAACACGAGTAAAACATAGGCAGTGTGGTCACTAGTTCGAGAGCTCAAGGCTTGTTTGAAAAATGGCTAGGTTGAGCCAAAGGAATATTGGAACTTACTCTAAGGAACTCGGCTATGCAAATGATCCAAGTTCAAGCCATAGGTGTTAGGAGCCCACGATGATAATGTGCAGTGAATGACTTGGGAACACCAAGTAAGCCATGAAGAGCCAGTCACGTTGGATAGTGCTTTGAGAAGAAAGAAGTTTGAATTGTTGATAACACATGAAAGCTCGAGCTCAGGTAATGTAAAATGAAACTCACAGGAATTAGCAGAAGAGGTATCAATCATTGATTTGTAGAAGTTTGGTTATGGTAACACAAGAAGTGAAGGTATATTTACACAAGGAGCTCACAAACCATGATTAATGAAGGCCAAGCCATGTCGCTAGAAGAAAACATTATGTTGGTCGAGCCATGATCAAGATTTGTATTGAGTGGAGGTGGTACAAAAGATTAGAGCCAATGAAAAACATGGAAGATTGGTGAAAGGTTTTTCCATCTAGCAAGGCTCATGGAAAGGAGTGCATTCAATGTCAATCTTCTTGGAAGTCATAATGGTGGTAAGATGAAAATTCCATGCTCGAGGAATGATGGAGGTTAGCGGCCATGATGGAAATGATGAGACAAAAAGCCAACAAAATATTTCCACTTCGCAGGGATCGTGAGAAGCATTTCCAAGCAGAATAATCACTTGACAAGCTAAGGGAGGAACCCCACCCAGAAATGAGCCATTAGTACTCCAGATCCATTGCCAAAATATTATGCAATTTACATCATGGTCGAAGCGAGTCATGAGGAATCCAACATGATTGTTGGAAAATAAGTTGGAATCGGTTGAAACATAATGAACTCTACAGGAAGGAAGGACTCGTTTCCTTGAACCATGAAACAATCATGGAACTATTAGAACACATCATTGTGATGAAGGAATAATGTGGCATTGATGGGAGAAAAATGGAAACCGAGGATCGAGCTCGAACGATTAAGTTTAGCCGATGGACCGAGTTACTCAGGAGTCAACCATGGATGTTCATTGTGTCAAGTGATCTCGAGAGGCCAAGTTATGTTAATGAAATATTGTTAGAAAAATATTGCATGAACTCGGTCAGGATATTCGAGCCAATGCTTATAGGATTAATAGAGCTTGTGAGTCGAGAAAGGAAGTTGGTAGGTTATGGCACTTTATCACATCTTGTGTATAGATTCACTTAGTCTTTAAAGCTTCGAGGGGCCAATAATTCACCATGATCAGTTGAGGAAAGCCCATTAGAAAGGATGAATATTGGCACAAGGGAGAAGCTCATCGAATAAAAAGAGGAGATGACTTGGGTGGAGTCAAGTTGAGATTGAGCCATTCAACGAACATGCATTTTTAAGTCAGGAATCAAACCAAATAACTTAGTAGCTAGATGAGAAAGATGTTGAACTCGATGATTCATGAGAAGACCTTAAGCTCAAATACGATGACACAAAAGATGAAGGAAATATGGCCAAGGATGAGCCGAGTCATGGAAGTGGTGAATTCGAGTGAGTCGACAAGGAAGAGATTGCTATAAAGCTGATCGGTGAGTTAGATCAATGAGGAGTTATGGGCCAAGTTAAGACCGAGTGAGTTTGGTCAAAGCATGATGGGTTTGGAAATGGAAAAATGTTGAGCTATTCAAAGTGATGGTGAGTACAAGGTGAAGAAACAACGTGCTCATGAAGCCAAGACAAGCCAAAGGATGAAATAGGCTCGTGGTAAGAGCTGAGGCAATGAGCTCATGAGTCGTCATTTGAAAACCTAGTTGAGCTCGTTATGGAGAGCTCATCATTCGAGTCGGGAGTACCTAAGTTAATAGAGAGGTTCATCGTATAAGGTATGAGCTTGAAAGAAGTCGAGTGAGTTGTGATAGTTGATGTATGGCTTGTGCAAAAGTTGAACAAATATGAGCAAGAACTTGGAGAAGAAATCAAATGATGTATTAAGTGGCCAATCAACTCGCTATGTCAACGGTCGAGTTCATTGGGAAAGGAGGAGCTCGCCGATTGATGCAACGTAAGGAGATCGATGTGGTGGAATGCGAGGGGAACAACTCACCAAACAACTCGATGAGTTGGTAGGAAAGCCAACTATTGATTTTGTCTTTTCCCCAAAGGACTCCCCTTTAGTGCAAACCAATCCTAAAGGGGTCCCACTTTGAAAATATGTTTAAATTAACGTTTTTAATTAAATAATAATTAAATTAATATTTTTATTAAAATATTTTAATAAATGATATTTTTATTATTATTAAAATATTTTATTTAAAATATTATTTTAATTAAATGAGATGGATAAGTACTAGACCTTTCATTAAGGCACATGATGGAATGTTCTTAAGTGGTTCAACCAACTCTGTAATTAATATTGACCATCATGTGCCTTCATTTTAGGGAGGAATTTATGACTTCTCCTCTCTTCTCTCACAAATTTCTTCTATAAATGTAAGTTGGAAGCTCATTCCAAGGGTTACACATTGGTTACAGAAGTTAGATGTGTGACACAAGTTGAACAAAGTTAGATATTTTTGCACATTTTTTCAAGAATCCTCTCTCTTCTGCAAGTTATTTTTATGGATTAAGGGAAATTTCAAGCCTCTTTTCTAAGACTATAATGGCAACCATTGCCTCTTCTAAATGTAATGATGCATTGTGCACATTTTTGAAGTAATAAAGTGTGTGTTTTGTGACTACTCTTAGTCCTTTCATCATTCTATAATTCTTTGTGCCTTTCTCATGCTTGCAGGTACACTTTGTGCAAGTTCAAGCTTCTATCAGAGGTTCTTAGAGTTCTGTGCTTATCAAGTGGTGGAGTATTGCATGTAGTTGAGTTATGGTGCTTGTTCACCCTTCTCAATTTCATCCTTCTTCACTGGAGGACTGATAGATTGTTTGTCTGATTGAGTTTAACAAAGGGAACACATGTTTTTTAGTCTGTGGTATTCTGTTACCCTCTCTAAGTTCAGTAATAGGTGAATTTGATTTGTGGTGCACGAAACACTCTTCAAATCAACCCTTACCAAGTATAGAAACACCCTTTATTTGGTGCATCACCATCCCTAGTATAGTTTCATTTCTTGCAAATCTCTTCCCTAAAGCCCACGAAAATAATAGGATAGGTCTAGATAACCATTTTATTGCACTAGGAGTAGTATAACACTTAGTTTGGGAAGAGGAAACCGACCTTCTCTAGAGGTTCACCTTAAGCCCAAGTCCCACAACTTGAGAGGTGATCCCATGTTACCTAATCACACCAACAGTCCTGTTCACTTTCTGGCCATTCAGAGGGTGCAGTGATTTGGCAATAATAGGAGCAATCTACATTTATCGAGAGAGAGAGAGACATAGATTTCCTTTTAGGATTCATCTATTTGTAAGAATTGTGACTCAATGAGTGAAGTTTTTATTATCCCACACACACACACACACACATATATTTTACTTTTATTATTTTTGTACTTGAATTCATGGATAAGACTATAAAGAATTATAGGCTGATTTCATGAAGGAAAAACCATAACATGAAAATGTTATCCATGAAAGAGGGGTTTTAGGTGATGAATGACCATGGGATTCCATCTTGAAAAAGGAAAAAAGTATCCATGAGAATCATGCCATGAGTAGAGCCGTGGTACTCATATTGAAGACAAGGTTGAATGGTGATGGAAGATCACACAATTCTAGTTTAGTCATAGGTCCCTAAAAAGAGGTAGGCGAAAGGAGATGTTTTCTTAAGGGATAGACATATAGGTGACATAAAGTGATGTAGTACTTTATTCAATAGTATAATGGTCAAAGATGTAAGGCATTAAGGGGCTTAGGTTTGGGTTTACCTTCAAGAGAAGATAAATGATAAACACCTGATCCATAGGTATGGGTGATAATGTAAGGTCCAAGCCAATTGGGAAAAAACTTGCCTCATTTACTTTTCTCAACTTTTGTTACGTGTTGATTTTATTTTAGGACAAGATCACCGACCTTGAAATTTTTTTCATGAACACATTTGTCATAGGCATGTTTGATACATTTTGGAGGATTTGGAGGTAATCATGAACATTTAAATTATGTTTGTGTAATAGCTCAAGTTATGTCAAATGTTCTTCATGAAAGTCTTCATCATTGAGCATATATTTAAGTGAGATACAAAGAGATGAAATTTGGAATTGAGAGGCAGGACTGCCTTTGTACCATAGACCAAAGAGAAAGGTGTGACAATGGTAGAGGTGTGAATGTTGGTGCGATAAGCCCATAAGGTGAAAGGAATGTGTGTATGCCAATCCTTACCAGTGTCATCAATGAATTTCATGAGAATTTTGTTGAGGGTTTTATTAGTTGATTTGAATTGACCATTTGTTTGAGGATAATATGATGAAGAAAAATTGAGTTGAATACCAAAGTTAACACAAAGCTTTCATAGGGTTTTATTTTTGAATTTTTTTCCATTTTTAGTGATGAGGCGATGAGGAACACTAAAACGAAAAATGATGTGATGGTTGATGAATTCACATATTTTCTTGGCTTTGGTAGAAATGAGAGGGATGGCTTCCACCCATTTAGTGTAGTATTTGGTCGTTGTGATGATCCATTGATGACGTTGAGAAGAATGAGGGTTAATCTCTCTAACGAGATCCAAACCCCATTGGGAGAAAGGCCAAAAGTATCTGACAACTTGTAAGGCGTGAATTGGGGTGTGGTGAAGGTTAGTGTGCTACTGACACTTCACACAATGTTTAACATATTCAAAACAGTCTTGGTTAAGGGTTGGCCAGTAATAGCCAAGGCGAAGGATGCGTTTGGAAATGGTGTGGCCACTAAAAATCCCATCCCGAATTTCTTTAATGGTGTTTGTAATTTAACTAGTGAGGCAATGTAGGAGGATGGCGTTAAAGCCACATTTATAGAGAAGACTCCCATGATGACGTAATGAGATACCTTTACCATTGCATGAGTGAGATATGGAGGCATGATTAAAAGGGAGAGGTAGTTAGTTAACTGCTTATACCATATGTCACATGGGTTGTTTTCTATTATTCCCAAAAAATTACATTGTGTAATAGATAAGAGGGTGACTGCAACCATTGTATTATGACAAAGATTGTAGATTCTGAAGGTGAAGCATGTATTTGTAAGGTGAGGTAAGCCATGGTTTCCGTGAATTTGTTAGTGGATTGTGGAGTGGTTTGAAGTTCATAATGATCGAAGGTAAGAAAAAGCATGTTGACATGGTGTTTATACTTTTGAAATACCTCGTTACGATAATCGGTATAAACCATTGACTTAGTTCACAACCGGTTGAGAGTCACAGAGATATTAATGGATTTAACATCTAGGGAAATGGTAGTTTGAAGACCTAACACGAGTGTTTTATATTTACCATGTTATTGGTGTATTGAAGTCAATTTTGAAGGATAAAGGCATAGAATCTCTGTTAAGAGGAATGAGGATGACCCTTGCGCTACCTCCACATTGACATTTATAATCTGTTGAAGAATAAGGTCATCTGATAAACAATGTCATCTAGGGAAAGAGTGTAGATAGATTCATTGGGAAAATAGAAGTTAGAAGATTAATTTCAAAGAAGAGGAGCATCTCGTAATGGTGATGTACAATGGTTTGTCCCTTGAAAAATTTTGATGAATTAATTCTAGGTCTAGGTCATAAGGAGCATGAACATATGCTTGCACATCTTTGGTATGGTATGGGTTATCATACATGTAATTCAGGGGGTCAGTGTTGGTAATGATGAAAATTTTGTGGTTAAGTAGGTAATGACAAAGTTTAGTGGCGACGAAGACTAGGGATAAGCAAAGCTTTTTGGTGTGAGTATATCTAGTCTCATAGTCTAAAAGAGTACAAATTATGTAATAAACCATTTTCTCCCTATATTGCTCATCATGATGAGTGAGCATGGCACCCAAGGAATGGTCAGTGGCAGAAATGTAGAGGTAAAAAGGTTTTCATCTTTAGGTGGGATGAACATGGTGGCTGAAGAAGGTATTTCTTCAATGCTTTAAAGGATTTGTGGCACTCATCGTTCCAATTGAAGGAGACATCCTTTTTAAGAAGATGATGAAAAGGGTGACATCGGTCAGAAATTTGGGAAATAAAGTGTCGAATGGATTACATTTTCCTTGTAAACTACAAAGTTGTCAAAGGTTAGTAGGTGGAGGAATCTCGAGAATAGCCTTGATTTTGGTAGGATCGACTTGATACCTCGTAAAGAGACGATGAAACCAAGGAGTTTTCCAGAGAGAATAAAAAGACACACTTCTTTGGTTGAAGGGAAACACAATATTTAATGAGACCATCATAGATGATTTTTAGAACTCGGGGTGTTTGGCACAACTTTTGGACTTAATGAGAAGGTCGTCGACATAGTATTCCAATATGTCATGCATGATGTCATGGAAGATATAGGTCATAACACGCTGATAAGTGGTACCAAAATTTTTAGGACAAAGGGTATGACACGATAACAAAAGATCCCCAAGGGTGATGAAGCCAATTTTGTGTTGATCTTTTGGTGTGAGTAATATTTGATTATAACCCGAGAACCCGTCCATAAGAGATTTCATCTCATTACTGGCTATAAGATAAATGAGTTGGATACTAGGTGGAGGAAAGTCATCTTTAGGGTAGGAAAGCCTAAGATCACAAAAATCCATGCAGATGCAAAGTCCCCTTGTTGCCTTGGTGATAAAAACAATGTTATAAATTCATTGTGGATAGTCAATGGGTAAAATGAAGGAAACAGAAAGAAGGCATTGGAGTTCTTCTTTTAGAAGAAGGGAAATGCTTGAATGTATTTTTGCAGAACTTTTGTTTTACAAGTTTAACATTAGTGGTAGTCATGATATTGTGGACCACGATATTTGGGTCAATACTAGACATATCAACATAAGACCAAGAAAAATCATTGCTATGATCTCAAGGAAAGAAGTGAAGGTTTCCTGTTCGTGCAGAATCTAAAGATTGGCCTATCTTTAGAATTTGGGGGTCATCCTGAGTATGAATGTTGATCTCTATGGTTGATTCATTCAACATGGTTTATGTCTCAAAAGGTAACGATCGATGAATGTAAGAATATTCTACACCTAAATAGGTGAGAATGTAATCATCATCCTCACATTGAACGACATTGATAAAAGGTGTGTTGTCATATATCATGCCTAGATAAAGAAAAGGAATGGAAGAGGCGGTCTCGCCATCATGATGATAGGTCGGATGTCTAACAAAAATGGTGTTCACAAAAAAAAAAAAAGCTAGGAGGGATGGATTTTTGATCCATGGACTCCGTGGGTGAAGCGGTGCGATAGGAAAAGAAGGTGGAGAAATGGTAATATAGGAAAAGAAGGTTTATCTTCCTCTATGAGGCTGATTCTAGCCTTCTTAGGATTAGGTGGTTCAACAAATCCGATACCACAATGGTCTTTATGTTTTTGGGTAGTGCAAGGTATGATTGTGTGACGACCTTGTTCATAAATACCAAAGCTAAATCCCTTCCAAGCACAATGATGAAGAAAGGTGTGGCGGTTGGTGAGATATTTGAAATCAGATGAAAAAGGTTGTGTTTGGGTGAGTGGTTTGGGAGAATAAGAAGAAGTGTCAAGTCCCCCAAATTTTAGGTTGGTGCGAAGGTGAGGAGGACCATATGAAAAAACCTCACCTATATGATGGTTGTAATGTCGGTGTGGATGAAGGATTTTGTATTCTTGACGAGTTTGGAATGTTTTGACCTTGTCAAGCAATACTCCTTGTTGGTACCCGGATTTACTCTTCTTCACAAACCGAGCAACATCATGGATTTGACAGGACACTCAAAAGTAGATAAATGATTATGTATGTCGTTTTGTAGCCGGGGAAGTAATTTATCTGACTTTTTAGCACTCAGGCTTTGAAGAAGTGGGTAACACCTTAAAAGGATTTGATCTTATCCTAACTATTTTAGGTTGTGCCTTTCAACCAAGGTAAGAGAACCTATTTTGTAACCTCTGTTATTAAAGGAGACACAAATACCTTTCTTTTGCACAAATTTTATAAAGAAGACCTTGGGAAAATATGATCAACACACCAAATCTGACTCTCATGAGTTGTCACTTCCAGATTATGGAGATATTTTCAACACAAGGCAAAGGTTACTAAAGACATTTGGAATCTTGATTTGTTCTGCATATTTTTGATAGTGGGATTTTGCATTTTTTTATACACAGGACAAAACAAGGGTAGTTCAGGGTAGGATTAATTGTTTTTGAATGATTTTGGTGGGAGATGAAGTAGGACAAAGTTGATTATACCGGATCTTTGGAGGGACTTCACAATAATGAACAACTTCACAACAAAAAGCTCTCTAGAACAATCAAGATGTTCCTTCAACTAGAAGGTGTGCTTCAATGGAGGCCCAAATCAACATGTTTTCACATAATCTTTGAGACTCCAACATGAAGGCTCGAATTGGAAGACTCAATTAAACACTAAAGTTTTTGATTAATCATGCCTAAGGTACACCGAAGACTTACAGACAATCTTTATCAACAAATGATAGTGAATTGATTTTAAATTTGTTTATCTCATCCAAGATGAAGGATCTTCTTGAAATGAAATTAAAAATACCATTAGATTGTCACAGGGATGAGATCCTGTGTGATTTCACAAAAATTTAGTATAAGATTGCAATAGGAATGAAAGAAACTATTTGCAGACATTCTGAAAATAAAGCAGACACAAAATTGCTAGAGATTAGACACAAATTAATTCCAAAATTGCTTAGATTCATTAGTAGGGGAAAGCTTCCAGAGAAATCTCAATGCTTTTCAATGGCTATACATCTGCAACCAACTTGACACGATAGAAAATCTAACACAGAAGAAAATAATAGGTAATCTCGGCTTTGGCCTCTGGGAAGATGACTTTCTCAAATGTTTTCTCAAGAATTCATACTCAACCATTTGCAAGAGTAATCTCATTGCATTTATAATACACCCTTTACATCCAATTTTCCCCCAAAAGAGGAATATTCAAAGCACCTTTGTTGCACATATCGGATCATGATTTACAGAAAGTGACATTCAATAGATTCAAAAAAAGTTTCCAGTGTTTTAAAAAAGGTGAATCATTGCAAATATTTGCATCATTGTTCTAACTAGAGGCATATTCTTCACCCTTGGCACTTGCAACACCTTTTCCCCTCAAAAGAGAAGAATATTCGAGGGACCTTTGCTTGTTACCAATTTGTTTCAGACAGATACATTTAACAAATTCAGATCCAAAATTTTGAGGTGGACCAACTGTGAATAGATCACGTTTCTTGGGCCCTCGACTAATGACTAGGATGCCATGCCACAACTTTTCAGGAGTCCCTTTAATCATTCAAATTATGTCATGAGAAATCCCCTTTTAATCATTTTTTGGAGCCTCTCTGTATACTGGACTTGACAAGTCATCCTTTTTGCTCTCGAGGCAAGGCCTTTTTCACCTTTTGCGCTTGCACTTTCATCATTTCATCCTTTTTCCCCTCTGAAATTTTACTCTGTAATTTCTAGATCTGGCATTTTTCATTTTTGCATGAGCCTCGAGAAAAATCCACTTCAAGAGTACTTCAGATTTACAAAATGAGATCCCAAATTGATTCAATTAAACTTTGCAGACCAAAATGACACAATTTTGCCAAAAATGATGAAGAATGATGCAAAAATGCATCTCCAAACATCCTGGAGCTTTAATGGAGGAAAAACAAATGAAATGCACAACTACCATTGATCTTGCCTTTCAAATTTTAATCTGAGCCCTCCACATGGCAAAATGTGATTGGAAATGGGCTTGGGAGCATTTTTGACATTTTATAACTTTTGGAAGAAAGTAAAATTTTGACATTTTCTCCGCCCCCACCTTTTAGAAAATGGGCTTGACACGTGTCCCAAACGTGTCCCAATGTGGGTTCTAAGCAGACTACATGCTTCATTTTTTCACTTTATACTTATTTTCCAAAAAGGAAAAAGTTCCATATTTTCCCCGGGCCCGCACCTCCATTTTTGACTATTCAACTGGCTGGCATTTCTTTTCTTTGAGGAGGCCACACTTCAACTTATAATTTATCCCTTTTTTACAAAAGGAAAAAAACCTTAAATGACCCCAAAGCTCCATTTCTCCATTTCCCGCCTACTACGTGTCTCAATGGCACATTTTGAGATGGTCCCAAAAAGTAGAGACCCCAAACATGTGTGGTCCCTCCACGTGTCCTAGGCCCTTTAGGAAGTTGCTTGAAAAGTCTAAGTATGGGAAGGCCCGGGAAGCCTCCACGTGTCTTTATGGCGCAACTTCAAGATGGTCCCCAAGAGTGGAGACCCTGAGCAAGCGTGGGCTCACCACGTGGACATGTTTTGGGTTGAAGTGAGCCTTAGAATTTTTAAAGTGCCCCGCAGAGCCGCATCCAACTAGAAAGGGCCATGTTTCAACTGATGTCGAGAAGTGATTTTGACCGGGAAACTTACACCCATCAAACCGTAAAATGCAGGAGAACCACCATTTGAGCCGAGGAGACAAAAACATAACAGAGGCCGCAAACTGAGGAATTTCAATGACAAATGGGGTGAGACTAATTTGAGCACCAACATAGGCTCCGACTCGGGGATGGGCACTCCCTGTGAGTGCCACAAGAACAAATAGCAGACCAAGTGCCAAGAACAGACCAAGTGCCAAAAACATACCATTGGGAAATAGAGTCAAAGAATAAGCTTGCAGAGCAGAACAACCACAACCATCCTCCAAAAAATGAACCGAGAAACCAGCAAAACCAGGTCACCAAGGACCAAAACAAACAAAAACACAAAAGTAGATGAGAACAAAGAACTATACACTATACAAATGGAGAGCATCCTGATTCAAAGAAAACAATCAAGGAAAAACTTCAAGTGCCTACCATTCTGGATATGACCATGCTAAGCAGTTCTGATATGTTTTTAACAACTGGTCATATGATTGCCTCTCTTTTCCATCCAAGTCGCTATCTGACCACATTTCTTTAGGCTTATCCTTTGTGCCTGGGTCAAGTTTTCTAACATCTTTCGAGGTTGCATCAAACATCAAAGTCTCAGGAAAATCATCCTGCTCATGATACCTGCATTGATCAATTTCATATTCCTTGAAAGCAACATAACTCACAAAGTTATCAATATCAATATCTGCATGCAATACTTCATAAGAAGCATTGTTGGGGTCCTCAATAAGATATAACATCTTATTTTCACTAGGTAACTTCACAAGGTTTCCCTCAATTGGTATGGTGGCATAAGACATGTCCATTTGAACATTTCCACCAACACTTGCAGCCCACTTTCTTGATAACAACATGCCCCATTTGGCAGGGCAATCAACAATGACAACATCAAGTTTTAGGTTCTTACCTGGATAAGCTGCAAGTTGTACCACCAAACCTTTCACACATCCAACAACGGGCACCTCTCTAGAGTCCATTGTAGTACACTTGCCATAAGCTGTTATCACTTTAATGTTCAATTCATTCATGACTTCTAGAGGCATAACATTGCATGATGCTCCAGAATCAAACATACAATTGTGCAGCAGTCTATCTTTAATAATCAGTGTTGTAAAAAATGGATCAACATTTAATTGAGACTCAACCAAAGATGTTCCCAAGTAAACTTCAGGTGGTTCACCTGGTTCCTCCAGTACTTGGGGTTTTTTCAACTCTGAAATGGTAGGAGGAGTCTCAACATTTCTACCTTGGGTGACTTTTTCTTCTCTAAACCCCAAATATTTGAATGCTCTATTCCTATGCTCAGGGATTCTAAGAAATTCAACAATAGGAACAAAAATCTTGATCTGACTCAAGATTTGGGCTATGTCACAAGGAACATATTTGGGTAATGCAGTGTTAGGAGGGAGGTTTACAAATTCATTATAGTCTGAGCATAGGGAGGGACACAAGTTCTACTTGAGACAACAAGGCCTTTTCCAGATGTATCTTTCTTTGGAGTCTCTTTTGGGATACTAGTAAGCACTGGAATTTTTGGTTTGGCTTGAGGCCCTACCCCTTTGGCAACCCTACTCCTGGTATTATATTCTTTTTCATGGCCAACCACAACATTCATTAACAACTACCTATCCTCCTCAGAAGGTATCCCTCCATCATACTTCTCAATCATTAGAGCTCTTAGGTACTCAAAATCATTATTAGGAAGTTCAAAATCTTGCACCATATCAATTTCAAAAGTATGAGTGGGAGGAAGAGGTAATACCGGTGAATGCAATCCCATAAATCTTTAGCAGTTCTGGCACTCATCAGCTCAGTTGAGGTTGCTCCCTGCTGTGAACTCGTAGAGGAATCCACCATGCATGCATCATCATCAATACCATCATCATTATCAACTTCTTCTTCTTGCTGATTTACTTCACATGGAGGATGGGGCAGAAAGCATCTATCACACCAATCAATCTCATTGGCTTCATCAACAACAACAACCCGGGTAGTTAGAGGATCAGGCACCATTCTACTTTCACGTGCTTGGGGATGTCTATTTGTAGATCCCATGGGTCCTTTACCTCTATCATCTGACCTCTGATCACCCCTAGGATGATTGCCAAATCTATCATGATTTTGTGCCTTTTGCTGACCTTGTGAACTCTGCCCAATTCCTTTCTCTATCCTGGGCTAGTTTGTAGGAGATTTCTTTGATAGCCCCTGCCAAAGTTTTAACAACCTCCTCAAGATCCACACTCTTTCTTGCTTGAGGTTTTTCTGGGTTTATCAGTTTAACACCCTCCCTCTTAGGAGGTTTTCCAATGGCCTTAATGTTGTTCTCAATTTACAGAGCCATAGTAAAGGCCTGCCTCAAAGTGCCAGGGTTTTTATCCCTCAAATAGTATGCAACCTTCTTGTCAAATGCATCAACATACTTTATAAGACAAGATTCATCACATGGCCTCAAATTCAGGAAATCTTCTCAATGTCTTATTGAATCTTGTATTAAAATCATGCACTGATTCATTAGGATTCTTTTTAATATTCTCAAATTCTGACAAAAGAAACCTAGGGTCTTTTTTTGTCACCATACTGCAATCTAAATGCATTCTTCATTTCAGTCCAAGAATCAATAGAGTTATCAGGAAAAGCTTTATACCAATCCCTTGCATCCTCTTCTAATGTATGAATAAATAATTTAATGTATACATCTTCAAACTCTATTTTGAAATCCTCCATCATATTGACAAAGAGTTTCAAGTGTTGATCACCAGTTATTGCATTATTTCCTTGAAACTTAGGCAATCTGTTTCTTACATCTTGTGGCACAACATTCAGATAGCCATCCATACCTATAAAATTGATGGGACCAAAAGTATTAATGACAAATGGAGGTCTGGGTGGAGGTTGAGCCATATTATTTTGAGGAGGTGATCTTACAGAGAAACAAAGTGATGAGGAGTGAGGGGTTATGTGTGGTACAAGGATACAATTTTAGAATGACTATCCCCTAATGGCTCTTTTTCACGGTAACAGACACTATCAGATTTGGAAAATACAAGGGTAGAATGAGATGTAAATCTTTCAAATACAGGGTAGAATGAGAAGGCCCTCTCCAGATGGAGAATTCAGATTTACAAAGAGACTACCTGATTCAGAAGCAGTTGAGGAAGCATTACAATCTTCAATCACGTGCCGATCAATTTCACCAATGGAGATCTCTTTTCTTGATGCTTGATCTCCAACAACCTTCCAAATTCTTCCTCCTTCTGAATTAGACTTTCCAAACTCTAGAAACAACCTTCTACTAGGGTCTGCGGCGAAGAAAGATCTTCTTCCTTCCAGCTTTGCAAAGATTAGTAACAAATTTACATTGATAGAGGTTAAGACACTGACATTTATCAAAATAAATCAACACGGAGTCGCCACTAAGGATTTTCACCTCAGATGTGCAAAAATGCACTAAAAGATAATCTGTCAAATGTCTGTCAGTACTGGAATCTTGCAAAACTTATCAGATCTGATCTTCTTTTACCCAAATTTATCAATCACAATGCAAGCAAAGTGCAACAACTGCTAGAAACTAGGAAAATTATAGACAAAGCATATAACTTCAAACAAATCTCACAAATATGCATATAGAATGACTTCTTAACAATGTATTTGCACACAAAATTTGTAAGAAACATTACCAGGGTTTGATATGTATCCAAATATTTCAAATATTTTCAACAAGTCCTCGAAAACAAATGACACTAAGCGTGCGTGTTGGTACCCGGATTTACTCTTCTTCACAAACCGAGCAACATCATGGATTTGACAAGACACTTAAAAGTAGATAAATGATTATGTATGTCATTTTGTAGTTGGGAAGTAATTTATCTGACTTTTTAGCACTCAGGCCTTGAAGAAGTGGGTAGCACCTTAAAAGGATTTGATCTTATCCTAACTATTTTAGGTTGTGCCTTTCAACCAAGGTAAGAGAACCTATTTTGTAACCTCTATTATTGAAGGAGATGCAATATACCTTTCTTTTGCACAAATTTTATAGAGAAGACCTTGGGAAAATATGATCAACACACCAAATTTGACTCTCACGAGTTGTCACTTCCAGATTATGGAGATATTTTCAACACAAGGCAAAGGTTACTAAAGACATTTGGAATCCTGATTTGTTCTACATATTTTTGATAGTGGGATTTTGCATTTGTTTATACATAAGAAAAAATAGGGGTAGTTTAGGGTAGGATTAATTGTTTTTGAATGATTTTGTGGGAGATGAAGTAGGATAAAGTTGATTATACCGGATCTTTGGAGGGACTTCACAATAATGAACAACTTCACAACAGAAAGCTCCAGAACAGTCAAGACGTTCCTTCAACCAGAAGGTGTGCTTCAATGGAGGCCCAGATCAACACGTTTTCACATAATCTTTGAGACTCCAACATAAAGGCTGAATTGGAAGACTCAATTAAACACTAAAGTTTTTGATTAATCATGCCTAAGGTACACCCAAAGACTTACAAACAATATTTATCAACAAATGATAAGTGAATTGATTTTAAATTTGTTTATCTCATCCAAGATGAAGGCTCTTCTTGAAATGAAATTGCAAATACCATTAGACTATCACAGGATGAGATCTGTGTGATTTCACAAAAATTTCAGTATAAGATTGCAATAGGAATGAAAGAAACTATTTGTAGACATTCTGAAAATAAAAGGACACAAAATTGCTAGAGATTAGACACAAATTAATTCCAAAATTGCTTAGATTCATTAGCAGGGGAAAGCTTCTAGAGAAATCTCAGAGCTTTTCAATGGCTATACATCTGCAACCAACTTGACATGATAGAAAATCTAACACAAAAGAAAATAACAGGTAATCTCGGCTTTGGCCTCTCGGGAAGATGACTTTCTCAAATTTTTTCTCAAGAATTCATACTCTAACCATTTGCAAGAGTAATCTCATTGCATTTATAATACACCCTTTACATCCAATTTTCCCCCAAAAGAGGAATATTCGAAGCACCTTTGTTGCACATATCGGATCATGATTTGTAGAAAGTGACATTCAACAAATTCATAAAAGGTTGCAAGTGTTTTCAAAAAGGTGAATCATTGCAAATATTTGCATCATTGTTCTAACTGGAGGCATATTCTTCACCCTTGGCGCCTGCAACACCTTTTCCCCTCAAAAGAGAAGAATATTCGAGGGACCTTTGCTTGTTACCAATTTGTTTCAGACAGAGACATTTAACAAATTCAGATCCAAAATCTGCTAGGTGGACCAACTGTGAACAGATCACGTTTCTTGGGCCCTCAACTACTGACTAGGATGCCATGCCACAACTTTTTGGGAGTCCCTTTAATCATTCTGATTTTGTCATATGAGAAATCCCTTTTTAATCATTTTTGAAGCCTCTGCATAGTTGGACTTGATAGGTCATCCCTTTTTGCTCTCGAGGCAACGCCTTTTTCACCTTTTGCACCTACACTTTCATCATTTCATCCTTTTTCCCTCTGAAATTTTTCTCGCTTTTTTGGATCTCGGCATTTTCCGTTTTTGCATGAGCCCGAGAAAAATTTAGAAATTGAGATCCCAAATTGATTTAATTAAACTTTGTAGACCAAAACGACACAATTTGCCAAAAATTGATGAAGAATGATGCAAAAATGCATCTCCAAACATCCTAGAGCTTCAATGGGGAAAAATCAAATGAAATGCATAACTACCATTGATCTTGCCTTTCAAATTTTAATCTGAGCCCTCCATGTGGAAAAATGTGATTGGAAATGGGGCATGGGAGCATTTTTTGACATTTTATAACTTCTGGAAGAAAGTAAAATTTTGACATTTTCTCCACCCCTCCACCCTCAGAAAATGGGCTTGACACTTGTCCCAATGTGGGTCCCAGTGGACCTGCGCTTCATTTTTTCACTTTATACTTATTTTCCAAAAAGGGAAAAAGTTCCATATTTTCCCCGCGGGCCCACACCTCCATTTTTGACTATTCAATGTCTGGCATTTCTTTCCTGTCGAGGCCGCACTTCAACTTACAATTTTATCCCTTTTTACAAAAGGCAAAAACCTTAAATGACCCCGAAGCTCCATTTCTCCATTTCCCCACCTGCTACGTGTCTCAATGGTACATTTTGAGATGGTCCGAAAAGTAGAGACCCCAAACATGCACGGTCCCTCCACGTGTCCTAGGCCCTTTAGGAAGTTGCTTGAAAAGTCTAAGTACGAGAAGGCCCAAGAAAGCCTCCACGTGTCTTTATGGCACAACTTCAAGATGGTCCCCAAGAGCGGAGACCCTGAGCAAGTGCGGGCTCACCACGTGGACATGTTTTGGGTTGAAGTGAGCCTTATAATTTTTAAAGTGCCGCAGAGCCACATCCAACCAGAAAGGGCCACGTTTCAATTGATGTCGAGAAGTGATTTTGACTAGGAAACTTCACCCGTCAAACCATAAAATGTAGGAGAACCACCATTTGAGCCCGGGGAGATAGAAAACATAACAGAGGCCGTAAAATGAGGAATTTCAATGACAAATGGGGCGAGACTAATTTGAGCACAACACTCCCTAATGTAAGGCACTAAAAATACCGCCAAGGGGTCGAGGTCAAGTACTTGAGTGGCGGGAATGGATGAGCTATTCAAAGTTTTAGAAGAAGGTTTGTTAGATGGGCTAACTTTAGAAGATGTGACAATGAAAGTAGGAATAGGTGAGCTAGTTGAGGAAGATGTAGTAGCAGAAGTGGTAGATGAGGTAGCAAAAGAAGATGAAGTGGCCACGATATTAGATGAGGTAGTTGTGGTGGTAGATGAAGTGGTTGTGGTAGTTCATGCCTTAATCGGAATAAGGAAATCATTAGGTTGATGCAACATATTGCAGATTTTTAAAGGTGAAGGATCTACCTAAATGGTGTAGGGTGCCCTTCATATTCAAATTTTATGTAGCAGGTGAAGGGTCGAAGGTACACACCCCATGACATGAATCCAAGGTTAGCCAAGCAGCATGTTATACTAGAATTCCCCTTCAAAAACATAGAATAGTTCAGTTTAGGAATGGTGTGGGGACCCACGTGGATGTGGAGGATGATAATTCCAAGGGTAGTGGTCATGGCATCATTAAAAGAATGCAACATAACTGATTTATTATGCATGTAGTTGGTGGGTTTATGCATTTTTCATACGCATGGGAAGAAATGATATTAATGCTTGTACCTCCATCAATCATAACATGTCAGACGTGAGTATCTGTGATGTAGATGGAGATGAAGAGGGTGGGATCAGGATCCTCTAAATGGTGAGGAACAATCTCCTAATTAGAGAAAATGATGATAGAAACTTGGTGAGTGGTAGGGAGAATAGAAATTTTAGGTGAAATAGTGAGAGAGGCCACATGATGAGGGGTGAAGATGGTGGAAATGGGCATAAGGTCATTTGGTATAACCTCAATAGTTTGCAGGATCTCAAGGAGGGCTTGATGATGAGACTCAGAGGTTTGGATGAGGTCATACAAAGAAATTTTAGAGGATATTGATGAAGTTGTTTGATCATAGTGCGATGTGTGACTCCATCATAAATTGGATAGGTCGGACCAATGGATGGTTACCTTAGGGGTGTGTGCAGATGGAATAGTAGGTGCAGGTGCACTAGATGGGTTTCCAGCTTTCTCTTTTCCTTTGTCTTTTTGTGATCGAGTGGCTACTCGGACCATGTTTATTTTAAAGATCGAAGGAGGAAAAGAGGGTTGTGGAGGTGAAAATGAAGGACACTAAATAGAAATAGGATGAGGTTGTGTGGCGGTAGGTGAAGGGGGAATAGAATTATCCTCCAATAGGTCATCTTCATCTAAAAGACCATTTGAATCACATAGTTGAATTATAATGTTTTTGAGGGCCTTACACCCTTCGACATCATGCCCTGGGGAGATGATATGCACAGATTTTAGTATCGTCAAAATCTATTGGTTTGGGCTTGAGTGGATCATAAGGCATGATGGGTGGCATGTGATAGCAGAGGTTTCTAATAACCTAGCAAGGATGTTAGAATAGGATCCTACCAATGGATTATAATGAGAATTCAGTGTTGGTTTGGATGAAGGCATGGGTGATTTTCATGAAGGAGGTGGAGTTGGGGGTTGGGTTGATTTAACTATATTTTTGTAGGTAGTATGGTTTTTGGTTTAGGTTTCACCTTCTTGGGTAAAGGTGTTAGGGTAGGGTGTGAATAATAAGGGGATTCAAAAGGTGTAGGCATGCGAGTCAACCAAGGTGACAATGGAGGTGTGGGTAATGGTGTGGTTGTAGGTAATATAAAGGGTTGTGGTAAATGATAAGGTAGAGGCGTGGGTGATGAAGAAGATGTGGGTAAAATAATAGATCAAGGCGAGGGTGTGGGTTTTTGCTTTGAATTTTCCTTAGGGAGGAGGTAGCTTGACCAAGGTCGATGGATGTGGGCCTAAGATTGATGGAAGAGGAAAAGGTGAATAAGAAGGTGTGGAGAAACTGGGGTATGAGGCTTAAGAAGTTGGGTCTTCCTCTTAGGCGTGAGAATAGAATTGGTGGCGGTTTGTGAAGAGGTGTTCAAATATAGCTTCATGGGGGATAGACTAGACTAGGTATCAACAAGGCCCCTAATGTAGTGACAAGTTTAGGTGTAGGTGAAGCATTAGGTACAAGTGAAGGCTTAGGTGCAGATGAAGGTTTGGGTGTAGGTGAAGGTTGAGGTGAAGGTAAGGTTGATGAAGAGGAGGCTAATACGACCAACTCAAATGCAACAAATTTATTTTCCTTGAATATTTTAGGATAGATCATCAAAGTATCCAAAGACAACATATGTATTTGGGTAAGTATTGGGAGCCGAAGGTGCCCCCAGAGTATGGTGTGGTGAACATAATATAAACGATCAGCCAAAAGAGAGAATGGTGTAGAGGTAAAGGAAGGTGGCAATGAATTGGTGGTCATCCCTACAAAAATTATGTGGTCTATGAGACATGTAAGTTTTGGATTTTGAATCTATAGGTAGAAGTGATGCGAAGGTTAACATGATCCCTGGAAGACCCTGGGAGACACATCACTGATAGGAAGAGAGTATAAAATTGGATCTCTATGGGTCAAGGTGGGGGAAAGGTAGGTGGTGTCAATTCTTCCTTAGATAGAGAAGAGGATAAGATAGGCTCTTCCATGGGTAGAAGCATGGGTAGTGTGGGATCCTTGATAGGTGGAGGGATAAGTGGGATAATCTCTACTATAGATGAAGGAGTAGGTGACATTGGATGTTAGGTAGGTAAAACAATGAGTATGACCATCTCCTCCGTGGGTAGAGGAGTAGGCGAGGTAGGCTCCTCCATGGGTATAGGAGTAGGAAAAATAGGCTCCTTTGTGGGTAGAGGAGCTCTTGCAAGAATTTTGTCAATATATGGGATGGGAGGAAATTGAGGAAAAGAAGTAGGTATGGTATCGAAGACAACATGGACCTCATGAACATTGGTGTTAGAGGTCTCACCATTATGGACCTCATGAACATTGGTTTGATGAATGGGTATGGTTTGGAAAAGGTTTCTTGAAGACCTGAAGATTTTGATTTTCCAGTGCGTTAGGGTTGTCAGGACAAGATCTCCATTATCTAACATTTCCTAGACAATGTTTTTGAATGTTTTACAATTTCCGTCACTATGCCCCCTAACAGATGATAGTTATAGTAGTCATTATCTTTATACCATGCGGGTACATAGGAAGCGTCAAATCGAATCAAATATAGTATGTGGTTTGATTGGTGGAAGAGTGATGGCTCTCACTTTTAATTTTTTTCCAATATAGAGGAGTAAGGTTCTCCTATGGGGTATAATGTCTTTGTTCATACTTGTACTAGAAATTATGAATAGGGGAAATATTAGAAGGAGGTTTCAGTTGGTTTGATGGATGAGAAGGGCCAGCTTTCAAGACCACCATGTTGCAGATCCTTTTTCCTAAGAATGTTTGTTTTTCGGTTTGGAAGAAGAAAAAGAGTCATTTGATTTAAACGGAGCACTCTTGTTGCACAGTTAAAGTTTCTTCTCTTATAGGGAATGGATTTATAGCTTCGAGCCATGGTGAATGCCTCGTCAAATTTTTAGAATGTTTGTACCTAAAGATTTGGTGAGATGTTCCTAGACAAGCCCTAGTGAACAACTCTATCATCTCGGTTTGTGGAAGTTGAAAGGCAAGATGATTAATGAGACCCCGCTAGTGTGTGACAAATTCAATGATAGACTCATCCTCATACTAATGAATAGAATATAAATCAGTCATGGAGACCTTCTTGGAGATATTGATGGAGAAGTGGTCAAGGAAGTTTTGTGCTAATTGATTGAAGGAAAAGATTGAGTGCTTCGGTAAAGCATTGTACCAATCTAAGGCAAGTCCTAACAAGGACATGGGAAAATTCCTAAGAAGTAAGGCGTCATCGTGGGTGATTAGATAATAGACATGTTTGAACGATCACAAATGTTGTTTTGGATCTTCCTTGCTATTAAATTGATTGAACTTAGGCATCTCCCAATGTGTGGGATAAGGATGAATGGGTATAGATGGATGAATAGGCTCATTACATATTTCATTGTAAGTCAAGGTATTGTGAGATCTAGAAATAGATGCTTTGAGGGTCTACATCTTATCCATCATCATATTTATAAGATCCATTGTAGGATTCAATTGAGGGACCCCCATGGTATAAGGGGGTGGATGAGGTAGATAAGTTGTAGATGACACACTAGTGTATGGTGGTGCCGAATAAGCAAACTGTGATGGGGGTATGTAAGAGGGAATATATGAAGAAGGCATATACCTTGAATAAGAAAGAGGTGACAAGCAGTTATTGAGGTAGGGTATAGGTGGGAGGAGTTTGTGTGGAGACCCTCGTAGCAATAGGTGGAAAAGTTTGGGGTATGGAAAGGACTAGGTTCTAGAAGGGGGTATGAGATGTTGAAGCGACTGGTGGCTGAGAAGCAATGGGTACATGAGGTGTTGATGATGTGGGTATCCCTACACTAAGAGTTGTAGATGGTTGATGGCTAACACAAAATATTAGGGCATTGGATTATTGGCAAGTCAAAACCATGTGAATGGTGGAAAGATATGTAGTCTGAGCTCTGAAAATGATACAGAAACATAGAAACAAAAGATGGAAAAAATATGAAAAAATGAAAGTAGGTTGTTTTTCGATAAAAATAAAACACACAAACCGACGTTCGATTAGGTAACCGGTGCCGGTTAGCAAAATGAATCGATGAATCGACATGTCTACATAGATTGGTGCCGATTATTGAAGATAATCAAAAGAATTAGAAATATGGAGATGAAAGGGGTAAAATAGATGAAACTAGACTCTGTTAATGGTGACAGAGACTCAAAAATGAGTGTAGTAAATGATTCAGAACACATAAAATGTATGAATATGAATTGAACAGTATTTTGGAAAAATCACCAAAAACAATAGAAACCGAGGCTTAAGCGATGCCGAGTATGATGACTAAACTGGTGTTAATCACTGTGAATTTTGAGAAAATGACCAAAATTTGAATTTGTAGTGAATTAAGTCAAAATAAAATCCAACTCAAAAGATGAGTATGACAACAAGATTTCCTATCACACTCAGAAAGAACCAGAATACACTAGTTATGATTGTGGAGTGTGAAAGAAAATAAAAAGTGAAGAATCGTTCTCACAACTCAAAAATGCAATTCAAACAAGGAAAAATAGCAAAGCACGTAAATCGTAGGTATCAGATTTTAGTGTTGAATGACTTATGAATTTTTAAAGCGATTTGTGAATGAAATAGGGTTTTGGGATAATGAAGGTGCCCTATAAGAAATCTATGGCTGGTTTTAGGTTAGTATTAGATAAAGAGGCCCGATATACCTTCAATATGTGTGGTTGAACTCGATATGAAAGACTAGACAAAACACTTTGGGAGGTGCCCATTGTCAACGGGTTGTTAAATCCTTGATGGCTTCTTCTTAGAAAGGGAGTGTTTAAGAAATGTGTAAATTATTTAAGTTTTTTGTCCTGGGAGTGTGTGCACAAATGTGAACTATGCTTAATCCAAATCCAATCACCAAGTGGTCATGACCTCCACTATGTGATTGCTAATTAAATCTATGTGATCTAATGTAACACTCAAAGGATGAAATGCACATATTTTAAACCCAAATCAAAAATGATATTTGATGTAGAAAAGGAGAACAAGAAGAGGAATGCTCTTTCACTAAATGCAGTACAAAAGAAAATAAGAAGTGTTCCTTTTAAGCACCAAAGGACAAATTTATTTTAGACAAATAGAAAGAAGAGAAGATTTACCAGGAGATATTTAGTGTGAATTTTTAGAGAAACAAACACACAAATGCACCCTATATGAACAATGAAAAGAACCCACAAGATGGGGTCCCACTGGGCATGCCAAAATGTTTCACCGTAAAGTAGAGATAAAACATATAAGAGGTAAGGGTGAGGAGGAATACCTGTAGATAGTCGAAGAAGGTTTGTGCACCCGTTGAATGTTGACCAAGATGATTGTGAAGAACTTCCCTTTGGCTAGGAGGAACGACCTAAAATAAAACACAATACCACAAAATAATATTAAATAGCAAATGAGTGGACTACCTAGCAAAGGTTAGATCTGAGAAGTGTGGTGCTTCCTTGAATGGCTATCAATCCATTATTTACAATAACTCAATGTAAGGAAATATCATAAATAAAGGGACCCTACTATAGTTAATATGATTTAGGCATCTCATACAAAATACAATAAGAAAATCTAATCTAACAGAAAGTTATAATTAAATTTGAAGGGCTGGTAGGTTGGTCTAGGCTTGCAGGTGTAGTAGAGGGTATTACAATGGTCTGGGTGAGATTTAATGGGGTTTTGAGAAGTTTTGGGAGAGTTGTAAGCCGCTAGATGGGGGGAAAGTTCCTAGTCATAGAGATTGATATTGGTTAGGCGATCGATGCGAATACTAGTGAAGGGACAATGTCGGTCGGTGGCCGATGTGGTAGGGGAAATTGGGTAGAAATGTTAAAAATGAGTTGATGGGAGATCTCTATGATTGCACAGAAGAGTTGGGAAGGTTTGGGTGAGGTTATGGGATTACTAGAAAGACTTAGAGATCATAAGAATGGTATTTGGGAAAGATATGGAGGTTCTGTGGGAAAATGGTCAGATGGAGGTGTTGTAGGAGAGATCCGGGTATGAGAGGTGATAGAATGAAATAGATAACTAGTAAATAGCTAATCTACTAAAACCAATGACAAAGTAGAGATATACTTACTTGTGAAATGAAGGTGAATAGTAGGAAGTGGTGATAGTTTATGGAGAAGATGATCCCTGAAAAATAAAATAGTAGAAGGATGGCACGATGATTCCTGTGAGTACATTAGAGCTCGGATCAATCTCTTGATGAATGGTGTGGTGTTTGAACGTTGTAAGGGCCTATGATATGATGCAATATCGCTGAAAATATTGAGCGTTAGTATGCAAGGTCGCAAGAGCTTGAAAAATAGATTAAGTACTGAAAAAGAGTTAGTAAATATTATTTAAGGAAACCGATGATGGTTAGGTGACCAACGCCGACGAGGAATAACCGGTGTCGGTTATGGAGAAATGGTCATACTTGCTAAAAATAGCCCGATTCTTCCTAAATTTTGGCATGATTAAGATTTTGGTTCCGGGTCACAAGTGTGGAATGGTGCTAAATGGAGTGGGAGAGTAGTTAGAGGGATAATAGGCCATTAAGATTAGGGTTATAATAAGTCCTAGTTGGTTAAGGGGAGTGGGGACTTAGTCTTAGGTAATGAATAGGGTTGGAATAGGTCTAGGATGAGGTGGAGAGGTGAGGTAGATAATTAACTTAATTTTGGTAATTAAATTAATTAAAATGTATGTAAGTGGGCATGGTGGGGGAATAGTATTGAATTAATTAATTGAAGGGGGTTTAGAGGGTTGCGACCCAATTTTGGGTGTCTACACATATTTTATTGCATTTGCTTGCCTTCTTTGGATTTTGATGTACTGTGCATATTTCACATCTCTTGCATGAATTTTTTTTTTGTCTCCATGAAAGTGAATGTGTGAGTGTTGTTCTATCTTGTGGCATGTTTTCCTTCCCTCCCTAAGTGCATTTTCCCTTATTTTCACTCATATAAGAGTTTTCATCCCACTCTATCCGGTGTTATGACATCCCCTTAGCTTAGGTTTTCATTTCATGCATCTCCTTCTCACCCTGGTCCCTTGGAATCGTAGAGTAGTGTTAAATAGCTGCATTTTATTTTGTAAGAGTAATTTTGGAAGTAAAAATAGTAAGGGAGATGTCCTTCTCTAGATTCTGTCTCAAGCGTAAGTACCACAACTTGGAGACAATGCCATATGCCTCAAAGCCCTAGTTTATCTTGATTTGGGACAAGTGTAATTTTGAGCTCCCGCAGTTCTTGAATGTTTGGTGGGACAAATTTAAAGAGATATACATCTTCATTTCAATAATTTTGATGTGTTCTTATAAAGATCCAACATTTGGAGGATTATTTTCACACATCTGGTAACTCCCAATATTCATATCTACCGATTTCGATATTTAATGCGCCCCATTCATGAGAAGGATACATAGTAGAAAGTGCAACAAATCAGAAGAGTAGTTTGAATATTTTCAATTATCTCTAATAAGAAAAAGTAGTAGAATTGATACATGTGTATCTCCATCTTCCGCATGCTAGGTGTAATCTATCACTCCTCTGGAAGACATTCCACATACTCCAAAGAGAGGATATTCAAACCCTTTCTATCCATGACACAACATATTAATCTACCTTTTTCAACTTCAATAGTATAATTCTTTTGGCTCTTCTGCACAACATTATATACCACTAGGTGCACTAAAAACATTCCATTCTTTCTTGGTGAGAATCAAGTTACCCTCACTTTGAGCACATTAAAGATATTACAAATGTAAGCTCCATTCGTTATTCATGAAGATATAGCTATAAGACTCCTTACATCTTCACTCAAAGGAAAAAAACTCTAGTGGTACAAAAGATGGACTTGGATGGACTTGGTGCGCTTTCGCACTTTACAATTAGTTTGAGGAGAAAGATGACAATATCTCCTTATTAGAAAAACTCATAATGATCAAGAGATCTCCTAATGAGCTCATGGATGACTTCAAATTCAGATTTTAGAAGACATAGGACAAAATTCCAACCCTCTTAAGACCAACCCCTCAAGGTTTCTTTCCTTTATTTATTAAGAGCCTTGAATTTTGACATTGTAGTGATGATATAGTCTATGGGTGTTGCATAACTTCCCGATGCTTATCCTATAGCCATTAGGGAAAAAAGAGTCTAATCCAAGTGACAAGAGAGGCCCTGGACTACCTATTCTAATTTTTCCCTGAATTTCTGAAGCACCTCATCCTTCCATTGCTCCCATTTCTTGAGAAGAGTTCCCAACCCATTGCCTCCACATCTTACTCTCCTTAAAAGCAAAAAGAGGATGAAGAAATGAAGGCCTCGATTAGAAATTTGTCTAATAAAGTTATATCCTTAGAAAAATAGCAGGCACAAACTTATAGAAATAATTTTAATCCAAGATATCATCTCTTTAAAAATCAATATCTAAATCAAAGATACGGGGAAAACCAACAAATTGATAGATGACATGCTAATGCACACCTTTCTCTTAAAACAATTTCTCCCATGTAACCCCTTTTAGTGCCTAGTTCAAGAAAAGAACTAGTTCCAGTATAAAACACCATGGTACAAGAGACATAATGGTGTTTTCCTCACAACTTTCCACATAGTCAATATAATGGTGCAAATGCCTTGCATGTGCAAGATTTTGTGATCTCAAATACTTAAAGTTATGAGCCTTCTACTAGTGCACGTGAACTAGAAAATGAATAAGTGCCATAAGTTGTTGCTAAAACCAACCTTATGTTATTTGGGGTTGAAGACTTCTAGTGCAATGAACTAAGGTATGGATATCTCAAGTAGACCACACGTCTGATCAAGCTGCTTGATAATAGAAGGTACAAGAAGAGAACACTAGAAGTCAACATTTTCCTTCTAATTCTACCAACTAAAATGATCCTCAAATGCAAAAGAATGGTACTAAACCCAACAGTTCTAGCATGCATGTTCCCACACATGAGGTCCTACACAATATTTCAATGAAGTGTCACACTCCTACTTTGGTAGGTCAATCCCTGTCTGCAGCCTAAGGCATCTCTTCCAACAATAAAGAAATCAAGAAAAGAGAATGTTGTGCCTTAAATGCATAAGTAATTTGGATTTTCATTCAAGATTGTGGAAAAGATGAAGAAGACAAATGTTAATTCACAATGTGAGATGCCCTCGCTACTCTATCTAAAGCGTGACCTTTTGCATGAAGTTATGGCACAACCCGTGTGTTGATCCAATTATCGAAGGACCTCAAACTACTATCAATATTTGTCAAGCAAGAGAGAGGAGAAGTAAGTAAGATTTTTTTTTCAAAATCCCATCCTTCTATATTTCCCACGATAGTAGGGAAACATGTGTTTGAAATTGTATGATTGACTCAAGGGCTAGTACTTCTATCACACCTAAGAAAATTGTTGATGTCCTAGGTCTTAAGTACAACCCTATGACTAAAGGATTCCTATAACTTGATGGCTCAATCGTGACCACCCTATAAGTCTTCAAGGATCTCTTGGGAGTTAACCCTCTATGCATGTAAGAATCTAACTATAACTCAAGAGGTGTCACTCATTGAATTACCTCCATTGTTTACCATTTTTCTATCAATAGATTTCACCGCCAAGGTGGGTGGTTTCTTGTCTCCGATTGGTCTCATATGTTTCTAAGAATAAGGTATGGTACCGGGTTTACCATACAAGTGAGCCTATATTTTCCTATCATTTTGAGTCGTATGAACCATCCCCTCTCAATCCAATAGTCTAATCCAAGAAAACCAAGACCAAGATTCAATTTGAAGAGAAACCTATTCCTCCTTCCATAGTTGATATATTATTAGATGAGTGGGCGAGGAGCTATTATCCAATTTCACCCCTAGGGTGAAATGGAGAACTAAGGAGGTTAGGATTGAGCATTTTTCATGGGCCTTCATATGTAAATCTAAGGTTTACAGTGATTTTGGACTTGAAGCATTTACAATCAATTCAGGGAAGGTTCAGAGTCACAAGAGGCATTTTTCCTTTTCAAGGTTTTGAGAGGTCTCAAGTTTTTAGGTTGAGAAGGAAAGAATTGGGGCCCACATGCAAATAAAATAGAAAAAAATGGATAATGGGTCTAGGGACACTCTAAGGCATCTGCATAGTCTTTGGGCTTTGAAAAAATTAAAAATCTTGGAAAAACTTCAAGGGAAATTTTAAAAATTGAAAAAAAATCTTAAAGGCCTTGAAACAACTTGATGAGCTAGTTCAAGGTTGAGCCATGGTGGATGCAATGTGTTCATGGGAACATTAGAGTCGGTGATCTTGTCGAGTTCAAAGGCCTAAACATTTTGGTTCAAGGTCATAGGGCTGCACGATGTGGCGGGTTAAGCCAACGGGCATGACGGTGTTAGGTGAAGTTCATAGTCCAACTCAGTGAAATGAGTGGCTCAACGCAAGGTCTTAGCACAAAGGGGCGAGTTCACGGGGATTTTGGTCACAAAAATCAAAGGATTCTAGTCACCAACTAAGGGATGAGTTCCTTGTCATGGCATCATTGGTTGAAAGCGGATGTTTGGGTCATGAAGGGCTGTGGGAACTCGGATCGTGAGTTCCTCGTGGGTTCGATTTACCGTGAAGTGAAGGACATGTTAGAATGTGTTGTATATTTTGTATACTATATACCCAGGAGTCTTGTACAACACTTCTATGAGTGTTAGCGAGGGTCATAATCCATGAATTATGGGGAACCATTATGGGTGTTTATTAGCCCATGGTTTTGGTACCCATTGTATTGTAAAACCGCTTTGACGGTTTCTTACTGTTTTTCTTACAAATAGCTGGAGATGTAGTAGGGTAAAACAAAACTTGGAACTAAATTATTGTATTGTAAATGGTTAAGTTAATGTAATAAGGAGAGAATTTATTGTGCTGGATTTTTTCCCGAAAGGGTTTCCCAGGTTAAATCTTATGTTTTGTCATTTGTTTTCTTTGATTATCTTGAATTTTATGTTCAATATAGGTTCTTGTTTATTAGTTTATCGGATTGGCTCTCTTCATTTGGTATCAGAACTAGGTTTTAACATTTATGTGAAGAGTTACGGTTTCTAAAACCTGTGATAAATTTTTTTGAGTGGGAGCTCTGTGGGTGAATTTTTCAAGTAGAACAAATTGATGGGAAGCAAAAGGATCAAAATAAAAAAATTTAATGGACAACATTTTGAGTTATGGAAGCTCAAGATGGAAGATCTTCTTATGATAGAGATCGGTGGATTGTTGTTTCGGAGTCATGCCTACGAGTATGAAGGTATTGGGTCGGGAAAAGATCGATAGGAAGGAAAGGATTTTAATCAGATTTCATCTGTCGATTTAGTTTTTCTGAAAGTTTCAAATGAGAAATTTTCTTAAGTGTTATGGGAGAATTAGAGAATTTGTATCGGATAAAGTCTCAAGTGAATGTTTGTTGGAAATTTGTATGACGATAAAGTCTCAAGTGAAAAAAGCATTTCTCGAAAGAAGCTATATTCATTAATAATGAATGACGAGGACTCTGTTGCGAGAACATATAAACATATTTAATACTATGATAAATCATTTGATTTGTTGATATTAAAATGGAAGAAGAGGATAAGTGTATTACTTTTTTGTGTTCTTTACCTGAATCTTGGGATAATCTAGTTATGGCTATTACTAGTACTACGACAAAATTATTAGTTGAGGATGTAGTTGTGGCCTTACTATCAGAAGAAATGAGGTGGAAATCCATTGGGATTATCAATCCAAGGATGCCTTATATCTAAGAGGTTGTACATAAGAGAAAAAAAAAAGAAGAAGTCAAGTAAATCAAAGACTAGAGAAAAAGGTAAGAGGAAAGTTGAGCTGTGGTAAATTTCAAGAAAGAGTAGTAGAAGGTAGAAAAGGTTATGTCCTCTCGAAAATGGTGGATTTTCAAATAAAGCCTCTAATGAAGACTGGGAGATTTGTTTTGGTAGATTCCATCTGCATGCATGTGATAGTGCATGGTTGATTGACTCGAGTGCCTCCTTTCATATGAAACCACACAAGGAGTGGTTATGTGAATATGAAAAGTGTAATGGAGGTGATGTATATATGGGAGACAACTCAACCTATAAGATCATTGGTCATGGGAGAATCAAGATGAGGTTTAAAGATGGAAGGATTAAAACCCTCCCAGGTGTTATGCACATTCAGGTTTGACCAAAAACCTAATATTTGTAAGTAAGATGAATGATGCAGGTGTTTAGGTAGAATTTAGTAAAGGCAGGTTGCAAGATGGTTCGACGAGGTGCAATGGTATTGGTAAGAGACATCCATACTTTGAAACATTATTTAATATTGAGGAAAGAGTTATTCTATGATGAGTGCAATAGCTTGGTGGTTCTAGAGGAGAAGAAATCTATCTAACTCATACATCTGCTCAGATGAAGATGATATTATGCCATCAAAGGATGGGATGCATCGGAGAGAAAGGACTTTGTACTTTAAAAGTAAAAGGTATGGTTGAAGGAATTTCTGAGTGTCCTTTAGATTTTGATTTTTGTGAGCATTGTGTGTTTGGAAAGAAAACTAGAGTAAAGTTTCCTATGAATGCTACAAGATTAGAAGGAATTCTACATTTGATACATAGTGATGTTTTTGGACCTGTAAAAGTTCCATCATTAGGAAAAGCCATGTTCTATGTTAGTTTCATAGATGATTTCTCAAGAAAGACCTAGGTATATTTTATTCGGAATAAGTATGAGGTTTTCAATAAATTCAAAGAGTTTAAGGCTCTTGTGGAAAATCAGATAGAAAGGAAGATAAAGGTTTTGAGAAGTGACAATGGCAGGGAATATTGCTCTAATGCCTTTGAGCAATTATGTAAAGAGTGTGGAATAGAAAGGCAGAAGACAACTCCATATATGCCACAATAGAATGGAGTTGTAGAAAGGATGAACAAAACGTGATGGATAAGTGTAGAAGTATGCTCAGTGGTGCCAATTTGGACAAAAAATTCTAGGTAGAAGTAGTGGCAACTGCATGCTATTTGGTTAATAGATCACCGACATCTGCACTTGAAGGGAAAAATCCACAGGAAGCATGGACTGGTAAGAAACCCTCTATTAGACATTTACGTGTATTTGGTTGTATTTCTTATATGTATATTGAAAGAGAAAAGAACCAAGTTAGATAATAAATATGCTAAGTGCATATTTATTGGATACTCTAATGGCATAAAAGGATACAAGCTTTGGAATCTAGAATCACAGAAGGCTATTTTTAGTTGTAATGTAATTTTTAGAGAGCTTAAGGAAATTCCAGAGCAAGAAGCAAAACCAGAGGAATATCATGTTAAAATTAAGGAAGATGAATCTATTTTTGAATTTGATGCAACTACAGAAGATGAACCACAAAGAGAGTTGCAAGGGGAAGATTTAGATGAAGCATATGAGGAACAAAAGATGTTGAACCAGAAAATCCTATCTTAAGAAGATCAGATCGGCTGAGAAGGGCACCTGAGAGGTATAGTCCTCCTGATTTCTGTTCTACTTCTAGTTTTTTTAGTTTTATCTATTACTGATGATGAACCCAAGACTGTGAAGGAGGATTTTGGATATAATGAAAGAAAGTTTTAGAAAAATGCTATGGAGGAAGAAATGGAGTCCTTATATAAGAATAATACATGGGACTTGGTGAAATTACCTCCTAGAAGAAAATAGGTTGGCTGTAAATGGGTGTTTAAGAAGAAGTATAATGCAAGATGGGAAAATAGAAAATTATAAAGCTCACCTTGTGGAAAAGGTTTTCTCTCAAGTGGAGGGACTCGATTTTGGTGAGATATTTTCTCTTGTTGCTAAGTTACATTCTATTAGATTTATTTTAGCTATTGTTGCTGCTTTCGATATGGAAATAGAGTAGATGGATGTTAAGACAACATTTTTGCATGGTGAGCTTGAGGAGGAAATCTACATGACACATCTAGAAAGATTTAAGATCAAAGGAAAGGAAGATTTGGTGTGTAGGCTGAAAAATTCATTATATGGCTTGAAGCAATCACCAAGAATGTGGAACCAAAATTTGACAGGTATGTGTTGAGACTTGGGCTCAAAAGAAGTAAAGCTGACCCTTGTGTTTATTTTAAACATGAAGGTGAATATTATGTTATCATTGTATTGTATGTTGATGACATTCTCGTTAATTGGTATAAGAAATTGGTTAGTCATGTTAAATCTCAACTCTCATCTCATTTTGATATGAAGGATCTCGGTGTTGTAAATATTATTTTTGGCATGGAAATAAAAAGAGATCGTGTAAATAAGAAACTAGTGTTAAATCAAAGAAAGTATATTTAGGTGATATTGCAAAGGTTTCAAATGCATGAAAGTAAACTGTTAGTATTCCTTTTCCTGTTGGTCAAAATTTGTCTTCTGAACAATGTCCTAAAACTAAAGAAGAAATAGAGGACATGTCTTAGGTACCATATGCTAGTGCAATTGGTAGTTTGATGTATGCAATGGTTTGTACTAGACTTGATATTGCACATGCAATGGGAGTAGTGAGAAATTCATGTCAAATCCTAGAAAGGAACATTGGACTGTGGTAAAGAGAATATTTAGGTACCTGTGTGGGACATCTAATTATGTAATTTATTATCAGGAAAACCTGATGAAAGTAAAACATTAGATCTACATGGTTTTGTGGATTCCAACTAGGGTGGAGACTTGGATATGCACAGGTCTACTAGTGGTTATGTGTTCAACTTGTTTGGTGGAGTGGTAAGTTAGATGAGTAAATGTCAAGCAAGTGTTGTGATATCCACCATAGAGGTTGAGTACATGGCAGCTACTCATGCAAGTAAAGAAGCGGTTTGGCTTCGGCGACTGATCTCCACTATTGGGTTCACTCAAAATGCTATAAGGATCGATTGTGACAATAAAAGTGTAATTTTCTAGAAAAGAACCCGAGTATCATTCAAGAATGAAACACATTGATGTTTAATACCATTTTGTAAGAGAAATGGTGGAGGAGAAGAAGATACTACTAAGTAAGGTGGACACAAAGGATAATGTTGTTGACTCTTTAACTAAGGTTGTGAGTGCTGAGAAATTTTCTTGGTGTAGAAAATTGATGGGCTTGAATTCCCTTGAGTTCTTTGACTATACAACAATGTAGCCCCCTTTTGCAAAGTATACAACAAGTGGGATAATGTTAGAATGTGTTGTATATTTTGTATATTGTATACCCAAGAGTACTGTACACCTCTTCCACGAGAATTAGTTGGAATCCCTATTTTTTTGGGAGTATAGATATGCTATTTTTATCTATACGTATATATGGGTGGTGTCATAATCCATGAATTATGGGGAACCGTTATGGGTGTTTATTAGCCCATGGTTTTGGTACCCATTGTATTATAAAACCACTTTGATGGTTTCTTACTGTTTTTCTTACAAATAGCTGGAGATGTAGTAGGGTAAAGTAGAACTTGGAAGTACATTATTATATTATAAATGGTTAAGTTAATACAATAAGGAGAGAAGTTATTGTGTTGGGTTTTTTCCTGAAAGGGTTTCCCAGGTTAAATCTTGTGTTTTGTCATTTGTTTTCTTTGATTATCTTGAATATTCTATTCAATATAGCTTCTTGTTTATTAGTTTATCGGATTGGTTCTCTTTAGGATGTGGGGATGGAGGGTGATGCACACCCAACACGCTGGGATGACATGGGTGGAGTGAGAAATATGAGGAAGTGTTCCCTATAAAGCTAAGAAACCCCAATGATGTGGGTGGGGTCATCGAGGTAAGTCCGAGATGGCGAGATGTAAGAGGTTCTTAATTAGTTAGTAGGAGGAGTTGGAGCCCATATTGAGGTGTAGGTGTTGATAGTTTAGTTGAATGAGCTAGAAAAAAATGAGGAGGTTGACCAATGCAAATCGAGGGTCTTTGGGGTGATGGCCAAGTTAGTGAGGTCGACATGAAGTGGAGCCGGAAAATACAATGGATGGCCGGCTTAGTGGTGCAATGGTGAGATGGCTTCGAGCTAGCCCATTTTCAAACATAGTCAGACACTCAACCACCCCCTCTCTTTGAATTTTTAAACGTAATAGACCCAAAGAAAATTTTTAATGCCTTTCCTAGAACCATTTAAAAAATTGAAATTTTTATGGAGGGAAAAGTAAAAATCATCATTTCTATCTACCAATTTAATGCTCATTCCCGTGGAATAACAACCAAGCCTCGTAAATGGATAAAGAGATGCTTGCATTCAAACACCCATAACTTTCTCATTTCTCAGCTAAATTAAAGAAAAACTTGGATTAATTGGAATTGTAATTCTATCCTCTATACTTAGAAATCAATAAATCATAGATTTTGTGAAGTTTTATGGGTGTAAAATGTAAAAAATAATCCTAGTTCCAAATGTTGACTTCAAGGTGGTTGAAAATGCATTTAATGAGCATTGAAAACCATTTTTATTTTGTTTGAAAGTTACAAGAGAACAAGTCATGAGTTTTGCAGATCTCCATCATGTTTTGCAGTCATTTATTGTACTTTGCAAGTGAGTAAAAGGGGAATTTCTAGATTCATTCTCTCTCTCTCACTTTCCTCTATAAATTATAAACTTCTCATTTGAGAAGAGAGATATTATGGGAACTAGGGTAAACTCTTACAAAATTGTTGCTCATTTTTCCATTGAGTTGTAAGCCTTCACGTGAGCCTTACAGATGTATTGTGCCTCTATTTTACAATTGTAATGGACAACACAAAACTTATTCAACAATAAGATTATACAGCTGTGGTGTTCTCTCATCCCTCTTGTTATTTTCTTGTGTTCTCTTGCCTCTCCTTTGCTACTATTCTATTATGTGCATTTTATCTAACATTTGCAAGTTTGTGTTGTTGTGCTTCTTGGATATTTGATAGTGGGTGCATGTTGGGAGCGTGTTTCATTTTATATCCTCTCTCGGCCTATGTTTAACTACATTTTCTCCCTCAACAAAGTATTTCACAACCTTATCTTGGTGCTATATCATCGTTAATGTAGGATTTATTTATTTAAATGCATCCTCCCTCTCCCTGGTCCTATATAAATCATATATTAGGAATAGTTAGCAACATTTTACCTCATTAGTGGTAGTTTTAAGCATTAGATTAGGAAGAAGATTTTTTTCTCTAGATGACCATCTCAAGTTCGCAAGTCCCACAACTTCGAGAGATGGTTCAATGTTTCTCAATTACACTCGGTAGCTCATGCGCACACACATGACCAATAAGAGGGTACTTTGGTTCGGTTATAACAATTATGGCATGCTCGGTGGGGTGCATAAGTCATCTTACATAGGAGAGCGCATTGCAACACATTTTTTCCACCGTCTTACCTTTGATAAAATTTCTAGCATGCCCAGTGGGACACAAAAGTCATCTTACACAAGAGTGCATTGGAACACATTTTTTCACCATGTTACCTCCAATAATAGTTTTGACATGCCTAGTGGGACAATATTGAGGAGCTTTACACCTTCATTTCAACAAGTTGGTGTGTTCTTGTTGGAATCAAGCATTTGGAGACATATTCAAAGAACACATGGTGAATCCACTAATCTATGTAACCCATTTATGAGTTCTAGACCTTCTACTTCATCCATTTCCATCCATTTTATTCACATACTTTCCATTTTTCTTCCCACTCATGAAGTTGTGCAATCATGACTTCATTCCCATCATGGAATTCACACTTGCAAGCAACAATTTTATTCAAATCCACCTCTAATTTGTTTTAAGACACCTCTAGATCAGTGTTATAATCATATTTAGAACCATTATGCCTATCCCTATGAGCAATATCAAAATCTATTTTTGCTATGGAGCTTGTTAAGAACAGGGTATGCAGGTAATGATGATCATTTTATGGAAAACATTGATTTACAAGAGAAAGTTTAGAGAATGGAGGAAAATATGGTGTAAAATAGGGATACATATTAGTTGAAGGCATTCAAGATTGGTTTTAAGGTCCTTTGTACATGGATTGCCCTATGTTAAGAAATTGCAACCCTCAAGTAAAACTTGTTTTCATAGTTGAAATGAAATCCCGCCACAACTTGCAAAGTGGATTGGAGAGATAAAGGCTTATGAACTTGATGCAAGGAAACATTTTCAATGGGTAATTCCTACACTACTACCACATAGTCATTCTATTTCTCTTTCCCAACCTGTATCATCTCAACTTGAGCTTCAATTTTCTAGCTTCTTACATGTTGGTCCCACTGTGGAACCCATTTCTCCACTTTCTACCCTTCCATTTCACCTTGAATTTTTTACCATTTTCCCTTCCAAGAACCTATCCATCCACATAAACAATAAATTGAACCTTAATTCCAAAAATAGTGAAAAAATAAGTTGAATCCCAATCCACACTTCCTCTTTCTTTTTGAATCCATTTTGGGAACAAAAAAATTAGAAAATCAGTCAACCGGGGACAACAAGAGGAAGAGCTTAGTGGGGAGGAAATTGTAAAACGTGAAGGAGTGGGCTGAGATTAAATATTGATAGAATCCCCTCATTGAATAAGCCATCCAAGGAGGTTGAGGTTTAAGAACATGTGGCTAAGGCTAATTTTGTAGTAGTAGAAGAGAAAGACCGAGAAAATGATGATCAATACTCCACTTGTAAAATGCGACATTCATGTGGGCACTCTATTTTCAAAATTCAATGATCCATCATAGGTTGAAGAATCAATAGAGGAAGAGAAATAAGATCCAAGTTCAGTTGAAGAGGAGCACATGGAGGAGAAAAAATTAGTTTCGAGAGGCCCTACATGAAGATGATATCATAGAGAGCTTATTGCTTTCTTGTGGTAATGAAAATTTAGATTTTCCTCTTCCTTCATATTTTGTTGAAAATGATTTGGTTGATGAGTCCATGATAGAGGATATTATCCAAGAAGATCTCACATCCCAAAACAATCCTCAAGAGCAATAAATAGAGGAATTTGATCTCAAAAATCATGTTGAACAAGGAAATATGGGATCAAGATCAACTTGGCCTTCAAGGAGAGGAAGAGAAACTCCCAAATGAGCAATAAGCTTCAACGAGTTACAAAGTGATCAACTAATGACTCCATTATATGTTACAATCAATCCTAAAGAGTTACATGTTATGGCTGAATTTCACATTGTTGAAGACATGGAAGAGAAAAAGGATGACACCACTCCCATATCAGTCATTAAGGTGGAAAGTCAGTTGTTTGTAGATGAGAAACATTGAAAAAATCAGCTCATATATAGTCACCTTTTCCGGGAATGTCTGTTAAGAATACTTCCTTCTTAAAGTTGAGATTCAAAGAAATGGGAAAATTTAGTGGATCCGACCTTTCCCAATTAAGTATCTTCACTTGTTGGAGCAAGATTAGAATTTCCACTTGGTCATGCTCACTTATGAGCATGAAGATGAACTTTAGAGTACTAAGGATCAGCTGATGCCTCTTCAATCCAAATGCGAGCAATTAAAAGAGGTATCCCCTCTATTTCTAGTTGATACCTTGATGATTTGGGTGGAATATTGGTCTCATTTTAGTTTTTTCACTCATTTACAAGACCATGTTAATTGTCAAATCGTTACGTGGTCTCTGTTTGTGAGAAATGGAAGCTACTTCTCCCTACCGGTGTCATGATTTTTTTGAGTCTCCCATTTCTCCGGTTAAGGTTGAGTAGGTAGGATTGATTTTAGTAGAACAAGTGCTTCGCACATGATACATGTTCACTTGAGGCATACATGATCTTTCTATTTTGTACATAGTTTTTCATGGTTTTTGCTCTTGCACGGTGGACCTAGTCATGACATGTTCATAGTTAAAAACAAGTTTTAACAACAATTCCAAGTCTCCCCAAATCAGCTTGTGTTTCTAAATTTATGCATGTTTCATACTTGCCAAGAAATCATTAGTTTGTTTTTCTTCACACTTGGCAAGCATTCAGATTGTTTGGGCTAGTTCAGTTTTCATTTAGTCCCATTGGATTAGATTTGAAGAAAAGAAATCTCATATCAAAACAATTTTCCACTCATGTAATCTTTAAGATTTTCTTACAAAAATTGGAAAAATTGGGCAATACAAACCAGTTCCAAGTTCAAGAAGGTGCATTCAAGTGGGTTCGAGGGATAAGATTTCAAATATTCAGATAGATTTTTATTTTCTAGGATGACTCCATGCCCAATGAATGCTTGAGGCTTTGGTCAAACCCATCTAGTAGGAAAATGTCCCCATGAATTGTCAAATTGTTATCCAATTTCACCCGCTAGGGTGAAATGGAAAACTAAGGAGGTTGGGCTTGAGAATTTTTCATGGGCATTCATAAGTGAATCTAAGGTTTACAGGTGATTTCTAGACTGCTGGAAGCATTTACGGTCAAATTAGGGAAGGTTCGAGTCACAAGACCCATTTTTTCCTCTTCTCGTTTTGAGAGGTCCGAAGTTTGTTCGGAGTTAAGAAGGAAAGCATTGGGGCCCATATGCAACTAAAATGGAAAAAATTGATAATAGGTCGAGGGACACTCCAAGGCATCTACATAGTCTCAAGGGCACTGAAGAAATTCAAAATCTTGGAAAAATTTCAGGGGAAATTTTAAAACTTTCAAAAAATTACCTAAAGGCCTTGAGACAACTCGCCGAGATGTTGGGTGAGTTGTTTCCATCTCGACGAGATGGTTTATGGTCGAGCCATGATGGATTTAATGTGTTTAGGGGTGATTTAGAGTTGGCGAGCTTGTCGAGTTTAGGCTTGAATGGTTAGTTCAAGGTCGTAGGGTTACATGATGTGGTAGGTCGAGTTGGCGGACTTGGCGGTGTTGGGCGAGGTTCATGGTCCAACTCGGTGAAACGCATGGCTCAACACAAGGTATTAACATGAAGGTGTGATTTCATAGGGAAGTTTGGTGACATGAAACACATGAGTTGTTTTCTTGAGACAACTTGTTGATCCAAGGGATAATTTCCTTGCTCAGGCATCATATTTGAAGTGGATGTTTAGGAAACGAAGGGCCTAGGGAACTTGGGTCGTGAGTCCCTCATGGACCGGATTTTACCAATAAGAAAAGGAAATAAGGAGAGAGGCGATGCACACCCACCCAATGCGCTAGGCGATATGGGCGGAGCGGGAAAGATGAGGAAGTGTTCCCAACAAAGCCAAGAAACCCATATGTGGGGGCGGGGTCATCAAGGTAAGCACCGAGTTAGCACAATGTAAGAGGTTCCCATCGAGTCGGTAGGAGGATTTGGATCCCACATTGAGGTGTAGGTGTCTGAGAGCTCGGTTGGCCAAGCTAGAAACAAACAAGGAGGCCAGCCATTGAAAATTGGGGGTGGCCAGGGTGATGCCTAGGTCGGCAGGGGGTCGATATGAAGTGGAGCCAAAAATGCAATGTAGGGCCAACTCAAGAAAGTCCGGTTGGCGAGCTAGCTCGAGATGGCCCATGTTTAAACATAGTCAACACTAAACCAGCCCCTCCATTAAAATTTTTAAATAAAGTAGAGCCACAGAAAATATTTAATACCTTCCCTAGAACCATTTAAAAATTTGAAAAATTTTATAGAAGGAAAAGTAAAAATCATCATTTCCAGCTACCAATATAATGCTAAGTCCCATGGAATAGTAACCAAGCCTAGAAATGGAAAGAGATGCTTGTCGCATTCAAACACCCATAAATTTCTCATTTCTCAGCTAAATTAGAAAAAATTGGAATCCTCTACACTCAACAATCAAGAAATCACATATTTGGTGAATTATGGTGGTGTAAAATATAAAAATGATCCCAATTCCAAATGATCACTTCCAAGTGGTTGAAAATGCATTTAATGAGCATGGGAAGCCATTTTTCTTCTACTACAAGTTATAAGACAACAAGGCATGGGTTTTTTAGGCTCTCCATCATGTTTTGCAGCCATTTATTGTACTTTGTAAGTGGGTGAAAGGGAATTTCAGGATTCATTTCTCTCTCTCTCACACTTTCCTCTATAAATTGAAACACTTTTGATTTGAGAAGTGAGATTTATTGGGAGCTAGGGGAAACTCTTGCAAAATTATTTCTCATTTTTACATGGAGTGTAAGACTTCACATGAGCCTTGCAAATGTATTGTGCCTCTATTTTAAAATTGTAATGGACAACGCAAAACTTCTTAAGCAATAAGATTGTTTATTATGGTATTTCTCAACCCTTTTGCGATTTTCTTGTGTTCTCTTTCATCTCATTTTCTACTATTCTATTATGTGCATTTTCTCTAACATTTACAAGTTTGTGTTGTTGTGCTTCTTGGAGATTTGATAGTGGGTGCATGTTTGGGACTCTGTTGCATTTTGTATCCTCTCTCAGCTGTGTTTCACTACATTTTCTCCCTCAACAGAGTATTTCACACCCTTCTCTTGGTGCTATCATCACTGTTAGTGTAGGATTTCTTTATTTACATGCATCATCCCTCTCTCTGGTCCTTTGAAAATCATAGATTATGAATATTGAGCAATATTTTCCTTCATTAGTGGTAGTTTTAGCATTAGATTAGGAAGAAGAACCAACTTTATCTTGAGGGCCATATCAAGTTTCCAAGTCCCATATCTTGAGAGATGGTCTAATGTTACCCAATTACATAGGTAGCTCATGCACACACACATGACCAATTAGAGGGTGCTGTGATTCAATGATAAAAAGAGCATTATGAATTTTATCCCTAGGATACAAATTGTGAAATTGGTCTTGGTACATATTGTATCCAAGAAGAAGCCATGATGCCTACCTCGCTCAAGCAAGATGATGAGACTTATGGACTATGGAAGATGCATTTGAATGGATCCAAAAGTAGAAATGGTGCATGCGCATGTATTGTTCTCATTTCTCCCAAGAGTGAGAAGTTTTCTTCGGCGCACATATTACAGTTTGCATGCTCTAACAATGTATCATAATATGAAGCATCGGTGCATGGTATTCTTATCATGGAGAAAAGACAGATCAAGGCATTGCATATTTTTGGTGACACTAATTCGACATCCAATAGGTCACAAACATGTGCGCAACAAAGAATAAAATTTGAAAGCTTATAAACATAGAGTTTGGGACCTCTTGGAGAGCTTTGAATATCTCAATATGTAGGTGGTGCTAAGTAAATTGAAAAAAGAAGTGGATCAGATGGCAGCCCTTAGTTGACAGTTCTCACATGTTGAGGATTTTGCCAAAGGAAATGCGTAACACATCAAGGTGGTGGTCAGGCCATCCATTCTAAACAATGAAAGCTACCAAAAAGTGTTTGATAGTGGTACGTAGATTGTCCAGTTCATTTAGAACAAAGTCGAGTTCTCTTCAAACATGCAAGTTGGCTTGCATAATAGCTATGGTGAACAAGTGATTCAACTCAAGACAAAAAATTTAACTAAAGGGATGGTCACCTTAGAGCACATATTTATCCTTGATGATGAGTTCAAGGGTGAAGAATAGAACATGTGGAACGTAAGAAGATTGCATCACATGTTAGGTTGTGGAGCTGAATTGCTTCACTTTGGAGCATGCATTACAAAGTGGTGGGTTACATAGTAACTCGACACTAGTTAGCATCGGGGTAATCAAAAGTTAGTTACATGTGCATGAAATTTTATATTTAAATCATGAGAATTAGATCTAAATTTATTATAAAGTTGATCTCAAGGTTGTAAATGCATAACTAAGGTGCCCTAAGTTTTTCTAAGATTATATAAGCTAGAAAACTCTTGTTAGAACATAAGGATAGAGGAAGAATGCTAATTCTCCTTGGTTGAAAGGATGATGATGACGAAGAAAAAGTAGATTGCATGAAGATAAGATATTTCATAGAGAGAAGTTGAACCGAAGGAAAGTGTAGACACATTGTTAGTGAGAAGATGGTATTATCTTCTACTTTATTTCCTTTGTATTATTTAGTCTCATATAATCACTTGCACAGTATGTAAAGGACTTAGTGTTTCTTCTTGTTAGATCCATAGGTTGTTGTGAGATCTTGTTATTGCTCATTCTTGTAGATCTACATGTCATGAGATCTTGTATTACAGATCCATGATATCACGATGTATTGTTGATCCATAGGAATATAGTATTATAGAGAAAGTTGTCTTCATGTTTGCACAAGTTGACATAATGATGATGGAGAGACTTATTTCTTGGTGCATAGTTATAGTTGCACATAAGTAGAACTTTCTAGAGGTCTTGTTTCTAGATTCAAAGTACAATGAGATCTTGGTTGCATAGTGGGTAGATGTAGGGTAGCTTCAAGTATGTGAGATCGGTGGTGTTTAGAGGCATGATTGTAGTGCACTTAGGTAGATCCGGTTAGAGATCTAGAGGAGACACATGTGGTGGTATGGAGGCACGATTTAGTGTACTCGGGAGCATATCTAGTTTGGAGATATGGGAGGAAGAGATACTCTTGTAGAGATATATGTAGTATTGTGTAAAAGATTTGGTTTATAATCTCTTGTTATATTATATAGATGAGATCTCTATCTTTGGTGGACGTAGCCCACATTGGGTGAACCACAATACATGTTGTGTTATGTGTGTGTACTTTGTTTTGATTTGGATTATTCTATTTTATACTTCCATTTGTAGATTTTGGAGAATTTTTTAGATCATGTGTGCTTGATTGGGTTTGTTATTGAATCATAACACTATTTTGTAGTCCTAAATTCCCAATAAGCGGTATCGAGCTTTGTTATTTCAAAGCAAGGGTTTTCTTCATGGTTTTTTTAGTGGTTTATTGACAGTTGTATGAGAGAAGGGATTTTTTCCTGATGTGAACATCACAGGAAGAGATTGAATCTCAAGTGGGAGTTGGAAGAGTAAGGTTGTTGGAAATTACAATGACCAGCGTTGGTTAAGTGGCAATCGGTGTCGACAGGTGGACCAAGTGGTCGATTCTCGGCAACCTAGTTTTAAAAATAAAATCACATATTTGAAGAAATTGAGAGATGCATGTAATGTGTCTTATTTATTTAGGTGTCCCTGGTTCTTGGAGGCAAAAGCATGGTGGTTAGATTGTAAATACGGGTTATAGAGGTATGGTTTTATCTTGGTTTTGTAGTGCTTTGCATTTTAATTGCACATGCATGGTTTTATATTACATATCTAGATAGAAAAAGGAGTAGGTATGTATCTTTGGTGCAGTTAGATGCACGGGGCTTTGGTAGAGAGGTTATAACATGGAACAAAGATGAGGCTTCATTGAGAGGAAAGTTCTTGATTGAAGATGTGGGTTAGTATCTTGGTATCCGTAAGGTGAAGTATTTCACCTTGATGCAATTTATTGCATGGTTTATTGCTATAGTGATTTTTTGTACGATTTGGATGCTTGTTGAAATGAATGGCTCATCTCAATTATCGGATCCGATCAAAGTAGGCACTGGTGTGGTGTTCTATGCCAAATTATGTGGCTTTGGGTTCATTCCAACAAAGATTCGCTTCATTTATACTTTCTCATACTTAATAGGTCGGCCTTGGTGATGGCCATAACATATGAATAGTATATATAGGGGATTATAGGTAGTATTTCATTATCATTTGAGCATTTGAGTCTTATTATATGGTTTGGAGGTTGCCCCCTCGAAGTGGTGAAGCTATTCTAATTGCATATTGAGATCATTATTCTGAAATATTGTGTTATTTGGTGTTCTATTGTTTCTCTTAATCTGAATTATACAAGTAATTTCATTACAAGTGGTATCAAAGTAGTTGCGATCTAGGCCAAAATTAGGGCAAAAACCCTAATTTTTTTGTTTCCACCACATATTGTGAACTAGAGTGAATTGGTGGGAGATATTTTTACCAAAGTTGTCAAAAAATTTCAAGTAAGGTTCCCTAAAAATTTTAGACTTTTTTGATTTATTTTGCAAAAGTTATTACAAATTTAGGGTTTTTCATAAAATCACTCCCTAGGGTGCAAATTGTGGAAAATTTTCAAGTTCTTTACATTTTCAGAAAGCTCTCAAAAAATAGTATTAGTATCTTCTCTATGTTTTTTCTTGTTCCAAAATTGTATCAAAACCCTAAACCCTAAGGTTTGACATCACATGGGGCCTTCCACAAGAGCAAAAAGAATCCGGTTACTCCGGGTAAAACCCCAGATAAAGATGGGGTAGTGATTGAAGAGATGGAGTCAGAAGGGGTAAATACAGATTCCTCAACACTAGGGTTTACCTCAGTTGATCATAAGGTGAGCCAACTTGAGTATGAGTTGCGAAATGTACAATCTGAGATGGCCTCTAAAGGAGACATACCCAAATCAATCATCGGTTGGATGATATCATGCAACATGTAAAGGGTAACTAGTATGGCCCAAATCCAGCCCATATCAACCAAGGAGGACCTTCAGTTCAAAATCATGGACAAACTAACCATATTGGATCACTTTTCCAGTCCCATCAGAATCAAACTTATTCGCAACCACGGAACATGATGCCGAAAGTGGATATGCACAAATTTGATGGTAAGGATCCCCTGAATTAGATAAATCAAATGGAGAACTTCTTTGAGTTACATCAAACACCATCAGGAAAAAAGGTGACATTGGCATCCCTATATCTTGAACCCGACCAATTTGTTTGGTATCGATGGTTATGTGCTCAGAGGCAGAAGAATGGTCTAGGTGTCACTTGGATAGTTTTTACCGAGGAGTTGCAATTGCACTATAGTTCCAGTGTTTCAGAGAACTACTTTAGTCAATTAGCAAAGTTACGGAAAACAGATCAGTCAAAGATTATGTGCATCAATTCCAAAACCTATCCTTAAGGGTGGAGAATATTCCAGAAGAGAATCTGAATGACCTATTTTGGGGTCTTAAGGACCACATCGAGCATGAGGTACGTATGTTTAATCCAATCAAGCTTTCTGATTCTATTATCATGGCACGTCGTGCAGAGGAAAAAGTTATTTGTAGTAGGAGGCCACCTTTCATTAACACCAGAGACCGTAGTATCTCTTCCCCTTCATTTGCTAGGCCAATTAGACTGACTCCTCAACAAATGGAAGAAAAGAGAGCAAAAGGATTATGTTTTAATTGTGATAGAAAATATGGACCAGGACATAAATGTGCTGAGAAGAAGTTGTTCTATATTGACGGAGGTAATGAGGATGATGAGGAAGCTGAAATTATAGGAGAGGCTGAGGAACCAGTAGAAGATGAAGTAGAGGATCACCAACCTACAATTTCTTGCCATGCATTGTTAGGTATTAGTACTCCTCAAACACTCAAGGTTATTGGCTATCTCAAAAAATAGAAGGTGATGGTGTTGATTGACTCGGGAGTACTCATAACTTCATAAATAGTAAGTTAGCTGCCCACCTCAATTGTTTTATTTACCTAGCTCTAGAAATGCAAGTTATGATTACATGGATGATGGTGGGACAATCAAGTGCACAGAAAGTGCCATAGTATCAAGCTTTCCATGGGAGACTACATGTTAGACTCACCTATGTTTGCTATTTCTATGGGAGGGGCAGATATTGTTTTGGGGGTCCAATGGCTCACAACCTTAGGTACTATAGAGATGAATTTCCAAGAATTGTTCATGCGATTTCATTCAGATGGAAGGAAAATACAATTGAATGGGATGGTAGCTAAGTCTCCACAGATTATTAGCTCTCATCAAATGTAGAAGGTTCTCTTAAAAGGAGTGGATGGCTTTATAGCAAAGCTATTTTCCATAGAAGTACAAAATACAGAGTCTTCAATGCCACCCGATCTTCAGAAGATTGTGGATGCTCACTCATCTATTTTTGATGCAATTCCAAAGGGACTACCACCAGTTAGGGATCATGATCATGCCATTCAGTTGATTCTAGGGAGCCAAACACCTAACATCAGACCATACAGATACCCATATTCCCATAAAAGTGAGATCGAGAAAATGGTGGAGGAAATGTTGAAGGTGGTATCATCAGGCATAGCAGAGTGCATATTCTTCACCAGTGGTCATGGTATGTAAGAAGGATGAAACATGGAGGATGTGTCCTAGATTACCGAGAACTCAACAAGTACACCATCAAAGATAAGTTTCCTATTCTAGTAATTGATGATTTACTTGATGAATTGCATGGTGTTATTTATTTCACAAAATTAGATCTTCGTTTGGGGTACCATCAAATTAGGATAAAAGAGGAAGATGTTCATAAAACGGCTTTCAGGACTCATGAGGGCCATTATGAGTTTTTGGTAATGCCTTTTGGTCTTACAAATGCCCTCAACCTTTCAAAGCTTGATGAACACTATTTTTAGGCCATTTTAAAGGAAATTTGTATTAGTTTTCTTTGATGACATATTGATTTACAGTAAGACATGGGAAGAACACTTACAACATGTAAATAACGTGTTGGAAGTTTTGGAGAAACATACTCTATATGCAAATCCATCCAAATGTTCTTTTGGTGTACAAGAGGTAGAGTACTTGGGTCATATTGTATCCCATGAAGGCATCAAAGTTGATCCTCAGAAGATCAAAGCTATGGTGGAATGGCCAAGGCCCAAAATCTCAAAATCTTCGTGGGTTCCTAGGACTAACAGGGTACTACAAAAGATTTGTGTGGGGATATGGTAGAATAACAACCCCACTCACTGCATTGCTAAAGAAGGATGCCTTCCATTGGACAGACGTAGCCACTAAATCCTTTGAGCAACTGAAGGAAGCCATGTGCAACACCCCAGTTTTGGCTACTCCCAACTTCTCAAAAACCTTCATTGTTGAATGTGACGCTTCAGGATCAGGATTGGGAGCAGTTCTAATGCAGGAAGGAAGACCAATTACATTTGAGAGTCACCAATTCAAAGGAAAAGATCTGCTCAAACCTGTCTATGAGAAAGAAATGATGGCTATTCTTCATGCGGTCAAGCAATGGAGGCCCTATCTCATGGGTAGACACTTCAAGGTAAAAATTGATCATGATAGTCTCAAATACTTTTTGGAGCAAAGGTTATCATCTGAGGAACAAAAAAAGTGGGTAACAAAAATGTTGGGTTATGATTTTGAAATCATATACAAAAAGGGTAAAGAAAATGTAGTAGTTGATGCGTTGTCCAGAAGGGATACATCCGCAGATGCCTTACTATGTGGAATGTCCATGTTGATGGCCGATTGGGTGGATGAAGCAAGATTGGAATGGAATCAAGATAAGGATACACAATCTCTAATATAATATCAAGCAAGGATCTATGACATCTAACAAATTTGAGTGGAAAGGTAATGCCCTATGGTACAAGGATAGGTTATACTTGAGTAAAGATTTTGAGTTGAAGCATAAGATTCTTGCAGAGCTACATGCCTCACCTGTTGGAGGACACTGGGTTTTTGAAGACATATCATAGAATAAAAAGAGAATTATTTTGGGAAGGACTCAAGGGGGATGTACAAAAGTTTGTATCAGAGTGTTTAGTGTGCCAACATAACAAAGGGGAAACAATTAAGACACTTTGTCCAGGTCTGCAACCCTTACCAATTCCTAGCCAGAGATGGGAGGAGGTCTCCATGGATTTCATCACCGGATTGCCTTGTTCAGAGGGTAAGAATGTTATTTTCGTGATTGTGGATAGGCTCACAAAATATGCCCATTTTTGTGCCCTATCACATCCATTTGCAGCCAGTACAGTCGCAACTATTTTTTTGGAGACAGTTCAAAGGCTACATGGAACCCCAAAGATAATTGTAAGTGATCGTGATCCTATTTTCACAAGTAATTTTTGGACGGAATTATTTTCATGTTTGGGTACTCAACTAGCTCACAATTCATCTTATCATCCTCAAACTGATGGGAAAACAGAAGTGGTCAACAAATGCTTAGAGGGGTATTTACGTTGTTTTGTATCAGATAAGCAAGAAAGGTGGATTAAATGGCTACCACTGGCAGAATGGTGGTATAACACATCTTTTCATACCTCTTCTCAAATGACCCCATTTTTAGCATTATATGGTTACCATCCACCTTCTATCACTTCCTCCTTGAGGGTGCAAACTAAGGTCAGAGATGTTGAGGAACACATTCAACATCAACAACAAGTTTTGGCTAGTTTGAAGGAGAATTTAGCATTAGCACAAAACAAGATGAAACAACAAGCAGATCAACACCGTAGTGAAAGACATTTTGAAATTGGTGACTGGGTTTTTGTACGTCTCCATCCTTACAAACAGATGTCCCTAAAGCAACAAAAAAAGGAAAACAAACTTGCTCCTAAATATTATGGCCCTTATCAGGTTCTACAGAAAATTGGTAGTGTTGCTTATAAACTAGAGTTGCCTCCATCTTCACACATACACCCAATATTCCATGTTTCATGCCTGAAGAAGGTTATTGGATAGAAATTTGAAGCCAGAAAGAGTTACCAGAACTTGACGAGGAAGGAAGAATCATTTTGGAGCCAGAGAAGATTTTGCAAACACGTACTAAGAGGTTGAGAACTAGAGACATTAAGGAATATCTGATCAAGTGGAAGAATCTGAGCATAGAAGATGCCACCTGGGAGGATGAAGGTTTTCTGCAGCAACATCCAGGATTATTCAATGTTGAGGACAAATGTTGGTTTGAAGGGGAAGGGCATGCTACACCCTTAACCTATTGCTTGTATTAGGATATGAGTAGCCGACTTGTGGCTTACCATATCATTTTATTATATCATTTATACTTTCTCATGCTTAATAGGTCAGCCTTGGTGATGGCCATAGCATATGAATAGTATATATAGGGGATTATAGGTAGTATTTCATTATCATTTGAGCATTTGAGTCTTATTATATGGTTTGGAGGTTTCCCCCTTAAAGTGGCGAAGCTATTCTAATTGCATATTGAGATCATTATTTTGAAATATTGTGTTATTTGGTGTTCTATCATTACGTATCAAAATCGGTTCCGAGAGCCGAGGTCGGTCATAGAGGAAATGATATCAGTCAACTAACCGTGGTCGGTTAGGAGATGACCGTGGTCGGTCTCTATGGCAACTTATCTGTATAGGGTTTTGTAGTAGGAGAGGGTAGATGGTTTTTGTCCTAGTTTGGAGGATCGAGTTTCTTGCACAAAGTGTACATGGCAGAAATGGTGTAGATCACTTCATGGTTTAGATCAGAAAGAGGATGAAGTTGGCTTGGTTAGTCCATTGAGATTTTGAGTCAGGTATCTCTATATGATTCATGTTTTATTTCTTTCATTTTGGAGAAACTGATATTATGTTTGGATAGTGTGCACAAATTTACACCATGTTTTTTTGGTGTTGTTTGAATTTTATTTCCCGGTTGTGTGGAATCTTGAGGATAAGGGTTTCTAGTCTAAGGATGAGATTCTCAATGAAAATTCATGATTAGACACAGTTGTAAGTAATGAGAGATGTTGAGTACACACAGATGGAAAGAAGGTGATTCACCTACTTCATAAGAAATCCAAACTTCTATGATGTAAAAGTATTCTCAGAGAAGAAAGGGAATCAATTTTATAGTTCTTTCATTTGGTTTTATTTCTCACTGACATATTAGATTTTGAGCTTGGTGTTAGAGGTAGTTCAGAGGATTTCTTATTTGGGGAGCAAGCCATGGTTGTTTCAATTGAAAGATTGGATACATGATGCACATGCGGAGAGAGAAGATTGCTACTATTAGAGTGGCGGGAGGCACAAGTTGGTTTCGGAGGAAGTAATGGATTTGTAGGTATTTTGAGTTTATTACTTTGTGATGTCACTTCTAGCTTATTTTTGGTTCCTAGATATTCCTATGGGATTGTAGTTGATGGTTTATTTACCTAGGTTTTAGATGATAGAGAAATTTTCAGAGTTTGAATGGTGTAAAAAAGAAAATATTATTATTAGAGAGACTAGTGTCAGTTAGGGGTAACCGTGGTTGGTCATCTGGTAACCGTGGTCGGTCGGGAGTTGACTAGTGTGGTTGGGAAAATGTGGTTAGTTAGGCTACATGTTTGAAAACAATGTTTATTTATCATTTATGGATGGTGCCCTTTTTTTTGCTTTCATCTTAGTTGATTGTGTAGAGTATGTTGATGACATGTTTGCTAGTATTTTCACTTGGTATTAGTGGCATGGTTTAGCATGGATGTTTTTATTGACATTGATGAGCACAAGATTCATATTCGGATTTGGAGTTAGTTGGTGGCAGACTTGGAGCTTCTGGAGAGCCTGGTGATATGGATGTATGTACATGGTGAGTTTGTACATGTGGATAGATTTAGTTTTGTGAGTTTATGATGATGCAAATGTTTGATTTGCACATGGATGCCTTGAGCATGAGTAGGGGATGTTTGCATTTCCTCTTGATTACTATGTTACTCCATGGGAGATGTTATCTATAGATGATTATATTAGAGATACGAGTTGCTTATGTAGGGTTGGATTTGCAGATTGCAATGTTTGGATTCTTTGAGTTATGCGGGTTTGTGGATTGATCACCTTTCTTGCAAGTAGAAATCATTTGGGTTATCTTTACCCATGATCTTGTTTTCTTTCACATATTCTAGTTTGACTTGTCTTTGTGATTGCATTGGTGGTTGATGGAGACATGGATAGATGGATGGAGAACATGGTTGGTTTTACAGGTATGGCTATATAAGTGATTGGGACTTGGTACTTCGGTTTGAGTGGGAGCTCTTGTAGGTGTGTTAGTCATGATGGCTTGTTGCATGAGGAGCTAGGTTGACTTAATTATATGATACCAACAACTGGTATGGTGTTACGATTTAGTGGGATCTTGATACTAGGTGTCACAAGTCAGTAAGCTTCGTGTAGGTTTGGTAAGTCATGGTTTTATCTTAAGTCATAGTTTGATCTTCTTGGTTTTATTTGTTGAGAGAATTGTTGAAGGAAAGAATAGATGGTCTTCACGGTGTGTAGAGGAAGGTGATGTACAGGTACATGTATAGAAGTTCATAAATTTATCTCCAAGTGAGAGATCGTTAGATTGTGGAGTTAAATAGCTTCATTGGAGCATACATTACAAATTGAATGGGTTATCTAAGTAGCACCGGTCGGGGTGACCGACATCGGTCAACATTAAGTAAACTAAAACCGATTACGTGCGTGCATGAAAATTTATATTTAACTCATGAGAATTAGATCTAAATTTATTATAAAGTTGATCTAAAGGTTGTAAATTCATAGCTAAGGTTCCCAAGTTTTCTAATCTTATATAAGCTATAAAACTAGGGTTATAACATGAGGATAGAGGAAGAATGTTAAATCTCCTTGTTTGAAAGGATGATGAAGAAGAAAAAGTAGATTGCATGAAGACATGAGATTTCATAGAGAAAAGCTAAACATAAGGAAAGTTAAGGTACATTGTTGTGAGAAGATGGTATTATCTTCTCTTTGTATTTCCTTTTATTATTTAGTCTCATGTAATGGCTTGCATCTTATGGAAACAACTTATTTTTTCTTCTTGTTAGATCCAAAATTTGTTATGAGATCTTGTTATTGATTATTCTTTAGATCAACATGTCGTGATATCTTGTAGTATAGATCCATGAGATCATGATGTATTATTGATCCATAGGAATCTAGTATTGTAGAGGAAGTTGTCTTCATGTTTTCACGGAGTTAATGCGGTGATGATGGAGAGGCTTATTTATTAGTGCATGGTTACGGTTGCACATTACAAGACCCTTGAGAGGCATTGTTTATAGATTCACATTAGTGAGAGCTTGGTTAAGAAAGATACATGGTAGCCATGTATGAGAGATCTAGTGGTGTTTTAAGGCATGATTGTAGTGCACTCTTGTAAATCAGTTAGAGATATTGAGGACACGAGGTGGTGGTATGGAGGCACAATTTAGTGTACTGGTAGATCCGATTGGAGATCTTGGAGGAAGAGATCTTTGCTATAGAGATATATGTACTCTTGTGCGTAAGATTTGGTTTGTAATCTCTTGTTATATTATATTTATGAGATCTCTATCTTTGGTGGACGTAGCCCACATTGGGTGAACCATAGTACATGATATGTTATGAGTGTGTAATTATTTTTATTTAGATTATTCAGTTTATACTTCCACCGCTATAGATTTTGGGGAATGGTTTAGATCTTGTGTGCATGATTGAGTTTTTATTGAATCATAACACTATTATCTATTCCCAACATCCCAAATTATTGCACATGGTAAAAAATTGTTTCTGTAGAAAGCATGCATTTAAGATGAAAAACAAGCCTTCATTTCTTTTCTGCTAGAAGTATGTTAATATATTCTCATGCGAGTATGGAGACCTAAAGGGATTTTATTCAAGTGTTTCTCAACACTCCATTGACCTTGATCCTAGTATCAAGCCCATCAGAAAAAATAAAAGGCCCATCAATCCTAAGATAGAGCCCCCATGAGGAAAAACTATCAAATTTCATTAAGGTCAAAAATATTTTTCCCACAAGTATTCAAGTATTTTACAGGTGGCGAATCTTGTTTTAGTGCACAAGAAGAATGGTGAAATAAAATTGTGTGTTGATTTCAAAGATCTGAATAAGGCATCTTTGAAGGATCATTATCCTTTTCCTTCTATGGAGTAGATTCTATAGATAATGGATGACACGTAAATATTTTCCATGTTGGATGGGTACTTTGGGTTCAATTAGATCATGGTTAAGGAAGAGGACCAATTTAAGACAACATTTACAACCAAATGGGAACATATGCCTATCATAAGATTATTTATGGTTTATCAAATACAAGCACACCATTATGAGAGCAATGGACATTTCTTTCAAAGGATATATCAATGAATTCATTTGGTTTGCTTGGATGACATACCCGTGTTCTAAAAAAGAGCAAAAATCACATGATGCATCTAAAGAAAGTATTTGAGAGGTGTAGAGAGTTTAGGGTATATATTAACCCCAACAAGTGCAACATTTCTTTTCTCAAGGAAATTTTTTGGGCCATGTGGTCTCAAAGGATGGTATTTCCATTGATCCTAAATGAGTCTTCATCATCCTTTTTCTCTCTCTTTTGATGCATAAGAAGTCCTTGCAATCATTCCTAGGAAATATAAACTTTGTTAGGTGATTCATTCCTAACTTTTTAAGATTGATTAGGCTAATCATCATCATGCTTAAGAAGGACACAATCTTCAAATGGACTTCGGAAGGAAAAGAAACCTTTAACAAAATCAGCAAGAAATTATTTTTTCCCCAACATTCATCAATCTAGATTTCTCCAAGGATTTTATCCTTTATGCATATGGAGCTGATGCTAGTGTTGTTAGTGTCTCGAATAAGGAAATGAACAAGGAATGAAACAACTAGTGAATTTTTTAAGTCAAACACATAACGAATATGGTTTGAACTACAATCACATAGAGAAAAAGTATTTGCCAACATGTGCACTCTTAAGAAATTAAATATTATTCTTTCCAAAAATCATGTCAAGGTTTTAGTTTCATACCATGGTGTGAGGTACTTCATCATGGGAGAAAAAATCAAGGAGAAAAGAGCCATATGAGTAACCAAAATTAAGGATTTTTATGTGACTATCAAAGCCACTAATGTTGTTAAGGGAAATGTGCATTATAAGTAACTTGCTGAGGATGTGCAAAATGATCAAGAGACATATTTGTTTCTAGATGAAGAACCTCGTGTGTTGAACCTGAAAAAAGTGGGTCCTAACGTATGCAAATGGATGCAAGAAATGGTAACACTTCTCTCTTCGGCACATACCCTCCTGGTATAAATAAATAAAAGAGAAGGCATTTAAGGATGTAGTTTATTCCATATGTATTGATTGATGACATTCTCTTCAAAAGAAATGTTTATGATGTGTGTTTGAGATGTATTGATGACACATGTCAAAAAAGTGTTACCATACTTTCATGATGGATTCTCTCGGTGGAATATTATGTTAAAGTAAAAACAATGAAGATCATCAAGGCAAGCTACTTTTGGCCTACCTTGTTTGCAGATGCACATAAGTGAATCATGAAATGTAATGAATGCACTTTTTTGTAGGAAAGAAGAAATTGGATGCGCTTCCCCTCTGCCCAATCTAAGTGAATCAACCTTTCATGAAATTGGTCCTAGACTTCATTGGCATGATCAAACCTCCCTCGAGTGCTGGTCATAAATGGGTGTTGACAGCTACGGATTACTTCACCAGATGGAAAGAAGATGTCACATTCAAGGAAGAAAAAAAGTCAGTCATCATTGCCTTTCTCGAGGGAATTTTAACAAGGTTTGGTATTTATCAAACCATTATCTCTAATAATGCAAAATACTTCCTTGGTACTAAAATTTCTAATAGGGATCTAAATCTTGGGATTTATTTGAAGAATTCTTCCAACTAGTAGCCTCAAGGTAATGGTTTTCTGAGTCTACCAAGAAGAACTTGGTCGAGTTATGAAGTGAACTATAGACATCAACTAGAGGAATTGGTAGATAAAGGTATCACATGCACTCTGGGAAGACAAAATCATGGTGAAGAAGGGAATATGTACTTCACCTTACAAACTTGTTTATGGTAAAGAAGAAAGGATTCCTTATCACTTGAGTTTCCTTCACTAGAGCTAGCCTAACAATTGAAGTTTAAGGGCACAGACTAAAGAGAAATCAGAATGACCAAGCTAGTTGAATGTGAATAACTAAGGAACTCTTCCATGTTCAAGTTATAACAACATTAACAATAAACTAAGAAGTGGTTTGATAGAAAAGCTAGAGATCATACCTTCCAAGTGGGTGATCTAGTTTTGAAATGGGATGTTGAAAGAGCTAAACCTGGGTTCCATTCAAATTTTGATGCTTTTGGAGTGGCTCATACATAATCGATTACTACAAGGAGACTAACTATTTTGAGTTGTCTCATCTTCATGGAGATGCATTACTAATCCTAGTCAATGGGATTTATCTCAAACATTTTCATTAAGTTTCCCTACATCATGTACATATTAGAGTAGTTTTAATTCCTTTAAGTGTGCTTTGCACACAATGTTTTGATTTTTATAGTTTCTTTTATTCTCACATGCTCCATCGTGTGTACTCTTTTGTTTCTTCAAGATGCGACCCGTTTTGAAAGAGGCAATATTCAACATTTTACACACAATTTTCCACTCTCATAATTTCAAATAAGAATATCTTCATGAATGAGAGTAGTAGTTCTATTCAAAGTCGAGAGAGTGCTTCAAGTGACTTGAGGGTGTCTCTTGATTCTGAGATCATAATTTCATGATTTTTAAGTTGAATCCATGCCCAATAGATGCTTTAGGGATACTTATCTCCTTCATCTAATAGAAATATGGCCCCAAAAGTTGCCAAAATATTGTCTAAATAGGTCCCCTAGTTGTTTTGACAACTTGCGGTTCCATCCTGCTCTGTTCCAAGTTTCAAAGGTTACGCGTGCCCTTGGATTTCTTTTGCATATAAATGCATGGTTGAGTTCTTCACGCGCACACTTGCGTGCCCTTCCTTCTTCTTTCTTATGATTTTCCTTCTCTTTGCTCCCTCTTGTGTAACTTTAGCGCACTTCCACCTTTCTCCTTTGTTATTTTATATCCATCCAATGCACTCCTTGTGCATTCAATTTACTTCCTCAATCATTACACATATATCTTGCATACACCTACTAACTTGCATTGCATTTTACTAAGTCCTTGACATGCTTTTATGCATGCCTTCCTCCTTGAGTTCTATACATCCCCTTGTGTACACTCATTCCCTTTTCATCTTTCCTTGCGAACTCTTCCTACACATTTACCTCTGCGCATCCTTATTTTGTGCATTTATTTTCCTTACACATTACATACCTTTACAAATATGCACCTTTTCTTCTTACTCCTCACACACAAACCTCTGCATTCTTCCCTTTCACACCTCTTGTCCTTGTGCATGTGCCCAAGTTGCATCCTTCTGCATCGATCACTAAGTACCACGTGTCATTCTCGGGAACTTATCATATAAATTACACAACACACAACCTATCGTAACATGTCATTTGCATGATGCATCCTTATAACAAGTGAATGTATGACACATTGCAAAAAATGATAAAAAAATAGAGAGTCAACCCAATATTTCAATGGATCAGATTATGACATGTGTCCCATGTGTTCATCTTATACCGTAATCCTTCAAATAACCATAACTTCTTCTACGGATCTCGATTTAGATGTGCCTAGTATTTTTGAAAATATGTTGACGAGGCACATACTCTAGGGTTTTCAAAATCATATTTTGGCTAGATTTGGTAGGTGGAAACATGAAAAAGATCATTAATACACATCTAGTCAACTCAACCACCTAGATTGGTCATATTTGGTCTCCTTCATTCTTTTACAAGTTAACCTAACATGGGGAGGTAAATATGATAGTGTTGTAGGTGGATTTGTAAGCATTCAATGTTGGTTGTTGGTAGTTAAATTATTTTCCCTCCTCATCTCTCCTTCTTCTATACTATGTAGAATAATGCTTAGTTGTAAAGGTTGAACCCTCGTGGTTTGCAAAGGCATTATTTAGAGTAGTGTTCTTTGCATTTTAAGTTTTACACCTAATATTTGAGCCATTACATGTAGATCCTTTCCTCTTTCATCTTTGTAATTGATTGTGCATCACTTGGAAGCAATAGAAGTTGTATTTTGTGGCTATTCTCTACCCTAGTTCATATTTTATTGCATCTACTTGCCTTCTTTTGCATTGTTGACGACTTGTGTATATTTTGTATCTCTTGTAGGGATTTTTTTATGCTCCATGAAATTGAGTGTCTAAGTGTTGTTCTAGACACGTGGCACATTTTCCTACCATCCTGTGCACATTTTCCTTATTTTTTGTGATGCCTACTTCAACTACCACTTGAGACCAAGAAACAAATTAGGAATAATTATGGATATATATATATATATATATATATATATATATATATATTTTAGGAAGAGTCTACAAGTCAGTTAAAGACACTAGTTTGAAACTAAATAAGTTTTGGAACAAATTCTAATTAACCAAACACAAGATTTATAATTTTATCTTATAACAAGTTTACTAGGTTCCAATTTGGAGGTTCAAGTTTTATTAAGGTTGGGGAGAAATTTATCACCAGGCCTGCTCTCTATCAAGCCCTGAACTTCAACTGGATTTCTCACACACTTATAGTTATCAAAACTTTTCTAAATAGGGCTCATTGGATAGGAAATTTCATCACCTTTCCAACCATATAAAGAAGTCCTCCTAACTCCTTGTAAAACTCAAGTTATGGCCGGGTGGAGTTTTGGGGAAAATTTTCCCTTGGAGGTCCACGGGGATAGGGAGAAAATTGGGAAAATTTTCCCAAATGCCACGTGTCATCATGTGATTGATGCGGGCAAGTGGGTCGTGGGGAAAAATTTGAAATTTTTCCCAAAACCAAAGTCTCAATTTTCCAAAGGAAAATTTTCCTCCATGCCTCCGCACTTGCTCAAATGGCCACGTGGCGCTTTGTGATTGGCCGCGGGCCAGCGGAGGAAAAAGTGAAATTTTTCCAAAAGGGCAAAAAGTTAAGTTTTCATTTTTAAATCCATGGGCCCCCTGCCACGTGTCAACACGTGATTGGTGCGGGGCCGAGGGGTTGGAAAATTGGGAAAATTTTCCCAAGACAAAATTTTCAAAAAGTTAAGTTTTTATTAAGGGCATGCCCCTCCAAGGTGCCACATGGCAACTTCTGATAGGATGAGAGGTTGGTGGGGCCATGGAAATTTTTAGGAAATTTTTCCAAAGTTCAAAATTTAAATTTTTCTAAGGTCGAATTAATTTATTTTTGGTTTGGGATGGCCATTTTGAAGTAAAACTTCAAATGGCCACAACTTTTGATAGGAAACTCCATTTTAGGAAAACGAGGACTTTCGGAAATCTCTGAGTCCTCTTTGCATATCATTTAGAATTTTTAAAGTTTTGAGGGTCAATTTTAAGAAATCGATCTGCAGGGATTTTAATTTTAAAACTGGCAATTTTTCCTACTTGTAATATTTGTTCAATTTGATAAAATTTGAACTCTTCTTCCACTCAACATGTCAAACAGACATGGAGGATCGACTTAGGGAAGAATTAAAATGTTTTAAGTATGTCAATTTAATCAATTTATACAAGTTTTCAATTTTCTGACAGTTGACGGGAAAAACGACCATGCAAGCTCCGAATTGAAACTCTTTGAGTTTTGGAGATTTATTCTTGACTGTTTTAGCGAATTTAGATTTCTCAAGTCTTCCTAAGTGTGAATTTCAAGTTTCGTAATTTATTTTTGAGTATAAAGTCGAACTGCTCATTTTGTTTAAAAAGGAAGATGCCAAAATTATGAACTTAAAACAGAGTTCTCTTCTCCACGAATTTACAATTTATTATGCAATTTTCAATTAAGGAAAACATATCCATTTCATTTCTAAGACATCCAATTGATTCAACAAAGACATGTATACAATATGCAATGTTGATTTCTAACTTTTATCAACTCATTTCAAAGATCCAATTTTTTTATTTTTTTTTTTTTCTTTCCAAAACAGAATTACGAATTTAACAGTCATGTGATTTCCAAGATAACAATGCAATTGGGAAAGTAATGTATTTCATTCATCTATCTCCAACAACAATATTGCAACAAGGTATATCAAGAGAACTTCGATTCCTTTATTGAATTTAAACAATCTTACAATTGATCTCCTTTCTTTACATTCTAAATTGAAAATTACAAACTGTATCATATTCTTCTTTTTAAAACAGAGGAAGGGAAAGTGACTCTTTCTCTTTTCAAATACAAAACCTAGGATATCATTTACATTTCACAATCAATTACAACTTTCAAATTACACGGTAAACATTTCCGTCTCAAATCAATTACATGCATCCACTTGAAGTGGGAAGGATTACATTTAAAATTTACAAAAAGGATGACTGTCAAACTGTTGTCTTTCTTCTCAAACAACAAAAGCCAATCAAGAGCAAGAACTATGGGGGTCTCCTTATGCCTCCCATGTTGGAATTGGGCATCCACCAAAAGCAACCCACCATAAACTCAATCAAATCCCATAAACCTTATATCTCCCAACCCCTCCTTATGCCCCCAAATTTATCCCTTATGCCCCCCCAAGAAGTAGGAAATGCAAGCTATTTCCTTTCCTAGGTGGATCCCAAACCAACACTCCCTCCACAAGAACAAATGCCAATGACAATTTCCTTATGCCCCCCCATTTGAAACCCCATAGTCTTCTCTTTTTACACCATGTCCTAGGCATTCTACCCATCCCTCAAAGAATGCAAACACAATACCATTCAATGTTTTGCATGCAAGAAGGGGAAAACAACAATTTAAAAGAATTAGAGCCTACCTCTCCATAATGGAGATTTGCTTTCAGAAGATTCTTGTTGCTCAAATCAGTCCCAAAACAGCAATTGCAAAGCATGCAAATTAGTCCAAGCTCCTTCCACAAGAACAAGCTCCCAATGCAAGAGAAAAATTTGACCCCAAGAAGCAAATGACAAGGTTTCAACAACCTCCAAAAGAGGAAGAAATTCCATTTTAAAGGAGAGGATGGAAGAGGATGATGTGGATTCCAAGTGGGATGCCACATCATTTTTCCTCATCCCAAAATGAAATCACATCAAAAGCAAATACATCACAATGAATGTGAATGACAAAATTACTTACATACACAAACTCAACCCATACCCAAAAGGAAAATGCATTTAAAATTTGTAAGGTAAGTGCAATCACTTCTTTCATAAAATCATGTCAAAACATAATAAAATAAGTTTCTTTTGACTCTAAAATTATAATCATGGTTGGTGGAGGTTTTTGAGAGGTGTGGGACAAGTTTAACTTGTCCCACAAGCCTCCAAATTTTTCCTTCAAGGCCAAATTCGAATTTCAAAGAGGAAGGAGTGTTTGACCTTCCAAAATCAGCCTTACAACCTCTTACACAACCCATACTTGGTAACTTACACACTCTTCTAAAATGCATTAACTTCTATGACATTTATTTATGACAACCTTTTGGCATAAGATTTATTTAATTACCATAAGGTTATAAAATATATAAATCAAATTTCATTTTCAACCAAGGCAAAAACATTTAATTTCACATTCCACATCCCATTTAATTTAATTAAATTTTAACTATATGACTCCCACATAATACTATCACTTTAAAAATAATTAAAACAAAAGCACATTACAAATAAAATACACACAACAATAATTAAAAGGGAACACATAATAAAAACACACATATGCCCCTATGGTCACAATAATGGAAATCCCCCATGGGAACTCCTAACAACTAAACACACTTGGTTGCCATGGTGACCTTGTTGATTTCACACTGAATTCCAATATGGTTAGTCTCCAGTCCCCCAACATTGTTGTGATTTTAACCTGCAAAATGCAAAATACCTCCTTCGGCCTCGTGGCCATATCAAAACATCCAAATGATATATAAACATTAAATCCGAATCACAACAATATCAAGATTCAATATTTATCATTAAAATTCAATTTGTAACTATATCATCATCCAATAGATTTATATACTAGAGCTATTCATAATAATCAATGTCACATGTCTAAAATTAACATCAATAACCTGTCCATGTCAACTAGTATATCATCATCCACATAATAATAAAAATGTCTCAATGATCCTCAAGAAAAATATCTGAATCTAGATCAATATTAATCCAGGATCTAACATCTAACCATCATACTAATCAAAACATAATAATATCCAAAATGTGACTAATAGTGTCAGGATCAGTATCTGAATAGTGTCTAAGGAAAGTGGGCACTACATTTGTACTCATCAGAGAGTGTTCATCCCACTCTCTAGTGCTATCACCTCCCTTAGCTTAGGTTTTAATTTCATGCATCTCATTATCACCCTAGTCTCTTGGAATCGTAGAGTAGTGTTAAGTAGATGCATTTCCTTACGTAGGAGTAATTTTAGCATTAGAAATAGGTAGAGGAAGTTGGCCTTCTTTGGAGGTCTATTTCAAATGAAATTCCCACAACTTAGAGAGAGTCCCATGTGCACATTTTCCCTTATTTTCACCCATCGAGAGAGTTTTCATCCCACTCTCTAGTGCTATCACCTCCCTTATCTTAGGTTTTAATTTCATGCATCTCATTATCACCCAGTCTCTTGGAATCATAGAGTAGTGTTAAGTAGAGGCATTTCCTTACGTAGGAGTAATTTTAGCATTAGAAATAGGTAGAGGAAGTCGGCCTTTTTCGGAGGTCTATTTCAAATGAAATTCCCAGAACTTGGAGAGAGTCCCATGTTGCCTCAAATCCCCAGTTCATCCTGATCTGGGACATGTGTAATTTTATGCTTCAACAAAAGTGATCACAATCAGTTTCTAAGAAATTTTTTTAGAGGTGATCTTCATATTCAAGTGGTTAAGTTAGTTCTTGGTCATCTTGGGGGTTGTATCCTCATTATGGGGGTTGGTTCCTCACTACATCAAGGGTTGGTATTCCGTGTAGGGTTGATGCCCTACTAAACTAGGGGTTGGGGCTCCTAGTGGGGTTGGTGCCTCACTAAAAAAATCTCATGCGATGTGTAATATTCAATTAATTCCTTTATGTTTGTAGAATACATGTAGAGGCTCGGTGGAGTTTTATTCCCTTGAGGGTTATGTTGTGTTCACATGTTATCTCTTGCATATTATACTTTGAATGGTTTTTCAATGTTTAATAAGATCATATATGGTCAATGAATGATTGAATGGTTAAGTATAATGGTTCACATAAGTATTAAAAAATGAAGTAAAAGTTTAATAAGACTTATTCACCCCCCCTCTCAGTCATTTTGCTTCCAACAATAAGTATAAGAGTAAGATCCTTTGAATCAAGTCTAACAACTTGGAAGATATCATTAAAACACATGTATGGTAAGAAATTTAGTTCAAGATGAAGTTATACTCTGTTTAAAATGAGATCATTCTTAAAAACCTTGGTGTTTGATATATGTAAGTCAAATCTTGGTTTTATACTCCCATCTCTATGTTTCCAATCGATGCAATGCCAAAGATGAAAGAGAAGGCCCTTGTAAAGACTTTGAAAGTATCTTAGAACCTATAAAGGTAGAGGCAAATTGTCATAAATCCCTAATCATGAAGATAACTTATGAAGTTGACAAATAAGATAACATTAAAAACAATGACTCGAAAGTGAAGATGATGGTGTTAATTTTGACACATTTCTCATGACTGTGGAAGAAGGAAAACATTTAAGAGATAAGAACTAGATTGGTGAGGATGATTTAGATGAAGAAGAGGAATAAATTAACCTCAAGACAAAGTATGAAAATTCCCTATAGGATTTAAAGCATATAAATAGAAAGAATAAAAAGTTGAAAGCAAAACTCAATGAACATGAATTGCAAATCATTCTTCTAGAAAAGAGACTAAGAAAGGAGGAATATGAGTATAAAGAAATCAACAAGGAGCTTGAAGATCATCTTGAGTTGACCTAAAAATTTAGAAGCCAAAGAGTAGGACTGTGCCAAGTTGAATACAATGTTGAAGATCTTAAAAATAGAGCTAGAGTAGCCTTAAAAAAGTTGAAAATGTACCAAATAATTGAGAAGAACACCAATAATATTGATGATTTGTTGAATAGTCAAAGACACTCTAGTGAAAAATCAGGGTTGGGCTTTAAGGAAGAAACAAAGAAGGAAGAGAAGCATCTTGAGCCAAGTCAAGGAGTTCGTTGAAGCTAAGAAGGATATCAAAGTTCAAAGAAACATCATAAGAAAACTTAATGCAATGAGAATATCAAGTAAGTTCAATGGTTACTATTATTCATGCAACAATTTTTGTCATAAAGCTAAGGAATGTAGGACAATCAAGAATTATCATCCATAGAGAGATAGTATAAATGACCAATCAAAAAACATTACGTGCTTTATAATTGTCATGAGAAGGGTCACATTGCTAGATACTATCTTCATAAGCCACCGAGAAAAAGTTAGAGAGATGAATATCCTAGAGGTAAGAATCCTATTTTTGCTTTAATCTGTAACAATGTTGGACATATTGCAAGATATTTCAAATATAGGAATAATATCTATGAAAAGAAGGGATATGTAAGATCTAAAAATGTTGATAAGACAAGACAAGAGCCTAAATCAAAGGAAGAACCTAAAACCACTTGATATATTCATGATGGGTCTATAGGTCAAATGATCTTGTTTTTATATAAGAACCTCAATAAATCCCTCTATCTATACTAGAAGACTACCGCATGGATGATGGAAAGATAAAGCCACAACAACCTGGGAACAAGATTCTTAAATATGGTGACCTATACCACGTGGACAAGGGGACATTATTGAACATTAGAAGCATGATGAACTAATGGTTCCTCCATTAGGATTCATGGAGACATTTCCTTGCTTTTTAGAAGCATGATAAACCCTTGACATATCCATGTATCATAGAGGTCTAGCCTTGAGATCAAATGAATGGTAAGGTGATTCTATCATGACTGGTATAGTACTTTGAAATTTGAGTATTAGCTCTATTTCATTGAAAGTTCATATCATCTTTCTTCATGTAAAGGTGAGTTAAGGTTTGAGATGATATAGAGGTCTTATTGAACTATGTGTATACTTCAATATTCAAGACAAATTTTGATATAGATTATGGAAGGTTATTTATTCATCATTACGTTCTTGCATTTTATGACTACATAAGTGATCTAGGGTCAAAGGTATATCTTGTTCTCCTAGAAGATTATGGAGGTCTTGAAGGTTGAATTTGTGTTCAATCGGTTATAAAAGCATGTATTGTGGCTGATTATCCATAAATTTATGTGAAAAGTTAATTGTTATGAGTCTTTCAATCCCAAACAAGTAAAATATGCATGATAAAGATCTATTAGAGTGATATTGTGCATTGGTAAAGTAGTTTGAATGATGTTTACTTCATTAAGGATACCATGAAAAGAATTCAAAGTTTGAAGAAGTTGAAGAACTGGTATAGAGTATGTGACAATGCTATAGAAATATGTGACTCAAGGAGAGTCATAAATTAATGTATAAGGGCATCAAAAGTTGTCAAGGTACTAAATAATGATGTCAACTCTATAATTGTCCAAGTTTGAAGGCTTAAAGATTATGGAACAAAACCTATTCTTGTCTATGAAGATTGTTCGATAAGACCAATATGATCTTATGCAAAATAGGTAATCAAATATCAAGACATCGTGATATGTTCAAAATTTATAAATTTATGAGGAGCATCAAGGAATTTTGAAAGGTTCTAAAGCAAAGACTAAGTTTCTTCAAGAAGGTCTACAAGAGGTTGATCATCAGTTCTAGGAGGTAGGGTATCAAATGATACAGTTTTTTTGTTCAAAGTTTGTGAAATTAGATTGTATGGTGTCTCAGTAGTATTGCACAAGTGTATGCTTCAAGAAAGGTTCTTGAAGACCTTAATGGAAGGGAGATAACTATTTAGTTATCTTAAAGGTCTATAAAGATTTTATATAGAGATAAACATGTTGAAGATGTCTAAAAGGTCCATAAAGAAGGATTTTAAGTCATAATGTATGTTTCAAGTATTCAAGTTGTGTAACAAAGTTACAATATGACATAAGGGTATTTTTATTTGTATGATGCATCAAGAGTGTGTAAGGTGATTTAATGACTATAGTATGTGTATTGGAACTGAAGAGTGCATTTTAATATCTCATTTTGGTCTGTCTGCGGTTTAAGAAGGTATGTTGTTAGGAACCGGTAAAGTGCACTAAGGTTCGGTAATGAGTTGACTCACGAAAATGCTTGTTTAAGACCTTATCTAGGTTTGTATTTGTCTATTTCTATTAGGCATGCTTGAAGAATGTGTCTTAAGATCTCAGTAAATATTGTGATGTTCATATTGCCATATGTAACTATAAGTATGCCTATGAAATGGTGATTAGTGTGACCTTGTGTTATTCAACATGAAGATGTAAATTAACAACAAAGTATGATATTGTATAGTGCTTTGTGGTTTGAAGATGCATTTGTAATACTTGAGCAAGTATGGCTTGAGAAGGTTTCTTCTAGTAAAATCATACTATAAAATGTTCTTAGTTGATAATTGACTAATAATGACATGCTTTGGACCGTGTTTTAAGATCTAAAATGACATATATATATATATATATATATATATATTATATATATATTAGTTGATAATATTCTTTAAGGAGCAAGGTATGTAGTATAGTGTTCTTGAGAAATGAAGGTCATGGAATGTGTTGCATAGTCCTAGTATAATAGTGAGAAGGATTGTTATCTCGAGCTAAGTCATTGAAGATATTATTTGCATTAGTTGATTTTTCCCATGTTATGAGTGAAGAATCATTCATGTGAAGCATTAAAATGTCTTTCCTAAGTCCGGGGAGAAATGCTAAGCAAGAAGGAATAGTTTCAAGAAGTTGTTCACTTGAACAAGGTATGAGAACTAAATGTTACCTATCAAGATATTGCTTTCAGTTAGAAGGTTTGAAATAGAGTAAGAGAGAACAATTATAAAGGGAGCTTGTTCAAGGATGAAGATTCATGGTTTATTATTCTTGGAAGAAGGATGCATCATCTCGGGGGAGATGAGTTAGATATACGTATTGAAACAAATCCAATGTGTAGTCACAAGAATAAAAAGAGCATTTTATTAGAGAATTAGTTTGAGAAGAAAGTCTATAACAAGAATGAAGATCAAGACATGTATGCATGTGTTCTAGGGGAGAAATGAGTATCTAAGAAAGGTTAAAAACAAGTCCATGGATTATCTAAAATAGTTGAAGTCAAGAAAGTAAATACAAACCAAGGGGAGTTTGCAAAGTGAGATTTGAGTGCATTTTTGTTTTTTTTTGTTGTCAAGTTGTTGTAGTAGCATTTGTCATAGATGTCAAATGGGGAGAGTGTAGTTAAAAAAAGAAAAGAGTGTCTTGAAGGTGTTTTCATGTTTTCTTTTCATCAATGTTTCTAAAGGTGGTTGCCATCAATGAAAAAGGGGGATATTGTTGGACATTGTGTCATTTGTATTGTCATTGATTTCAAGAGGTATTAATGTCAAAAGGAGTCTTGGAGTGCAAGATATTGTCATTGATGTAAAACAATGTAAATTGAGTAATGGTTTCATGGTATGAGGTGATGATGTGGAGATTTCTAGGGATGGTGGAAGGATGATGAGGTCTTTATGTATGTTACCAAAGTGATTCAAGGATTTAGTGATGGTCATGTTGGCACAAGTAGTTTTGTTTTGGTGAGATTGATTTTTGGTGTAATTAGGCCTATTAGAGACCTAATGGAGAAATTTGGATATATTGGTGATATGACCAACCTATATGGTCTTGGGTATGATGTCCTCATGATTTTTGATTATGTTTTGATGATATATTCTCAATGAAGGACGACCTACATGATGTGGATGAATAAGTCAAGTATATAAGTAAGTTGAGAAGACTCATTTGTGAGTGTTAGAGAGATGGGTGTGTAATGAATTTTGGGAAGAAGATATGAGAAGGTATGCAAAAAAAGATGAAGAGTATAAGGCCTTGAAAATGATAAAGGATGCTTATATGTTTCGATATGATAATAAAAACTTGAAGAAGGTTATCCATACATGACCTAGTTGAAGAAGAAGAAATAGTTTGTGTGCATGAGGATGAGTGAGCTAGAGAGATTATTGGGGATGTGTTGCAGATCTTAGTGACCATGATGAGAAGGTAGAGATGATGTTCATGATGTTATAAGTGTGTGCTAGAGATAGAAATATAGGTCACTTGATCTTATCATGCTTGGTGAAGAAACCATAGAGTGAATATGACAAGAAGATTTTTGAGAGGGTTTTGAGTGAAGGGAGATGAAAAAGTGATCAAAATCAGTTGTTAAAGAACAATTTTATAGGATATCTTCATAGTCATGTGGATGAGTTGGTGATTTGTCATCTTGGGAGGTTATAGCCTCCTTGTGGGGTTGGTCTTGGTGATTAGACATCAGACTTTAACACTAAATGACCAAATGCAATCCTAATAATTTGAGCAAATACACTTTTGAATATGATGATATCTTTCTTTTTATTCCACTATCTCACTTATGACTTAATGAATATACAAGGATACTCCCAAATGTTCATTACATCATCATGTATCTTGATAGCAATTGTTCTTTTCGCTAAACATCTAAAAAATATAGAATGAACACTTATAGACTAGATAACTAAAGGATCAGAGATCCAAACCAAGAATGAACAAGATCCTATATCCTCTAATGAAAAAATGCTTTATCTATTTATACATTTTGAGCACACTCCAAAATGGAAATAGGAGGAATTTAAGAACTTGGAAAAATAATGAAAGAGAAGGAAAGAGTATGTACATATCATCCATGGATAACATGACATTCAGAAACTAGTCATAATATTCTAAATGATCCAATGGCTTTGATTGATTTCTTTGAGCAACATATAACACTAGAAGATAATCTAAGAGGTCCCACACATGTGAAAGAGTGAGAAAATTGGAGAAATAAAATGCCGGATGGTGGTAAAGGATGGAAATGCTTATTAAAACATATGTCACAAAATAATCTATAAATAAATCATCAATTTGTCCCAAACTTGTTCCTAATGTGTATCCCTCTTCATAAGCTTTCCAATGGTACCAATTTGAGGCAATTTTAGATCCCAATCAAAATTTATGAGCAAAAAATTGAGCCTTTGGCTATTCTCATGGATTTCACCCAAATTGACACAACTAAGTTTATTCTCCTTTATAATTTGGCGTTCAAATTTAATCCAGCTTAGCCAACTCGTGACCAACTATAACACACCACATATCCTTCTCTAACTTTTCCCCAACTTGCATCTTTGGTAGATATTCACCACATGGTTACAATTGGTCTTGTCTTTATGACTTTGGGCCACCAATGGGTGACAAATGGCTGCCATCAGATCTACCACCCATCACGCCCTTCCAAACTTTTTGGATCCTACATAAGGCCTTGTTAATTGGTTACACTTGTCTGACATCAATCTATTTTGATTGTCATAGGATTGACTTAATACTTGGCTCGTTAAGCCGATGGGTGAAAATTGTATCCCATTGGTGCATAATTAGATCTTAATGCCCAAAAATCTCAATTCACCATAGTTTACAAAGTGTCACTCATGAATGTTAAATAATGTAAAGGATGAATGAACAAGAATCACATGTCGGTAGATGGTGCTAAAGTAAGCCAAATACAGAAATAATACCTCATGTTGATGGATTCCACATGTCCCCCGTGACACTTGTTAATGATCGAGCTATGTTATACATAGGCTTTAACTCTACCGCACAAGAATACTAATGGGTGCCATGTGTTTAAAATTAGTTCTTGGTAATTTTTGAAGGCATAAAATTAATTGCAATGTTTTCTCAAATGTGGGAAAAATGATGCTTGACACATGATAAAGATCCACCTCTAAAGGAATACAATGAGAACCTGGTGCCAATGAATGACAAGTGGCTTTAGTACTCTACTTTATTAAACTTGATAGGTTGGTGACAAAGGATTTGAACAAGTTAATTGTCAAGTGGTTTTCTAAGGCTAAAATCCACCAAAATTTTCTAAATTATTCATGATCCAACTTATACATATCCAGAGAAAAGGGGGCAACATTTTTCCTAAGTGTTAGTCATAAGGAAGCCCAAAAATGCCTCGTTAATCACCGAGAGAAGCTCTAAATCACCAAACTTTAATCATGAGTCCCTAAAATGATTTGAAACAATTTTGGGTGCTAATTGGTTGGATTAAGGGATCCATCCTCTATTTTTTATTCTATATCACAAGTCTCATAATAGGGTTAGAAGAAGCGCATGTGGCTTGATTCCTCTTCAAAGTAGTGGCATGTAGTGTAATCCTCAAAAAATTAGTGAAGATGTTGGGAGGTAGTTTAGTATAGTTGTTATTAATCCTTTTTAGGGTTACAACCAAGGAGAATCTATATCACTTGTACATGACAATGATTGCACAAGGTCGAACATAGAAGTTATATCTTTAAAGATAGACAAATTAGATCCCATAATTTAGAAAAACTCACAACACTAAGGGATAAATTAATACCTATACCTAGGGACATATTCAATGATGAATCTATCTAATCTTCAATGATATTTTCCTATACATAGTTTCAATATTGCTATTTTCATAGACAACTTGTGCAAGTTCTTAACACTCTATCACATCATGTAAGCTTGGTAGAATGGTTCATTTCTCTAACCTTAAAGCGTAATTTCACTTTCATTGATTATCTTTGGAAAAATTGTTGGTACAAGCATGAGTAGAATAATTTATAAATGTTTTGATTTATTATTTTGGGTTTGAATTATCATTATTGTTCAAGATATATTAAATTAGGAATAAAAACATAAATTTGTATTGATTTTTTTATGTTTATTTATAAAACCACACAACCTAGGGTTTTTATCCCTCACCTTTAGGGTTTTTATTTTAGATATGAATTCTTATTTATTTTAAGGTCCTATCCCTTTAAAGTCATCAAGGTTAGGCATAAAGTTGAGCTCATGCATAGAAAAGTTCTTATATTGCGCTAAGATTTATCTTACTCACCTATTGCACTTTCTAAGCCCTAAATTACCTATGAATGGAAAATTAGGAGATTGTTATGAAGATGATAATTATGAATTAGAGGATGAATATAATGAATCTTATTATTTAATGGGAGATAGTGTACTTGAGTTTCTCTCTCCTAATACTAGAATAAAATTTAATCTAGAACCTATGTGTGTGAACTCACAACTTGAAAATGATGTTACTCACTTTAATAATGATGAAAAATGTTTATATGATGTTAATGATGGTACTTATGGTGATGATCATAATGCATGTCATGCTTCTTTACATTCTTACAGTAGTAATAATATTCCATATATGGATAACTTTAGTTTTGAACCGAGTTTATACCTTGATAACAATAGCCATAGACAATATAATAATTTATGTTCTAAATACCTCATCGAAACCTATGTGTGGTACCTATTGACACAAATTGCAACCCTTAATATTTTGGACAACTTATCAAAACAAACAGCCATTTTTCTCAGAAAGCATATGACTAGGTTAGCATTTTGTAGAGTGAAGTCACGTAGTGTCATGTGGGTTATCCTAACCCACATAACAAGGGAGAATTGAGCAGGAATTAAGGCGATTTTTGATAGAGATAGTGTTTCATGGAGATTTTTAGTATTTTGTAGCACTAAGAAAGTAAATATTCACCAAATCGGTTTCTCGTGAGTCAAAGGTAAGTCGAACACCACAAGGTTTTATGCCTAAGAAAAAGTTAGAAAATATGCTAAGGAATGAGAAGATTAGTGCTTCGTGGTATGGAGAAACATAGTGTCACATGGTCTCGGAACACATAACATTCCATGGAGTTTTCTATTTTATGGAACCAAGGATGAAGTTTGCCAAGATAAAGTGTCACGATGAAGAAGAAGGTGTCGCAAGGCACCACGCAACAAAGGAAAACAATTTGAAATGTGAGTAATATTAGAAACCATGAGACACTAACTTAATTTCCCACGGGTTTCTCTGGAAGTGATTCCATAGGTTCTCACAAAGTGTGAAACGAAGGAACATAGCCACACATAGAATTCCACACAAGAGAAAAAAAATCGTGGTATAGCGATAAAGTGTGAAGGAAAAGTGTGGAACTTTTCAAATCCGTGGCATCAAAAGCCACATAATAAGAAATATGTACATGATGAGGTCACAAGCCATGAAATGTAAAAAATAATGTCAACGAAGGAGCATAGGGTTGATGGTTTAATATATTGCAAGGGTGAGAAATGATTTGAAATATCATCTTGAGGTGTGAAGGCCATGGAAAACCATTTAACATAAAAATTATGCGGATTACGTAGGAGTTGTGCCTAATTTCAAAATCAATGTTCAACCACTCCACCAACCACAATCTAATGAACCATGGGCACCATTTTCTTGCCTTGCAAAATATAATGGTGTGTGATTTGATCCTTGTTAGGCACCCATACTTATCTCGTAAACATCTATGGAGATTGGTCATGGTGGTGGCTTCTTTCTTTTTCTCATATATTTATAAATATGGAACTCATTCCATTAAAAACAAAGATCCTCTTTTTTTTGTAACAATACCATGTTAAAATGGTGGCGACTTACCATAAGTTTAGGACCTTGGACTCGGTCTATGCAATATATTTTTGCCTTATTCCATGAATGTAACTAATTGTGCATCTTTCAAGAAATAAAATCTCATGTTGTGGATCTCTTTCTACCCTACACTTTTGTTTTTGTATTCTTGCCTCTCTGTTTCCCTCTTTAGAATGTTGACGTGTCACATTTGAGGTTTCTCCATCTATGTGTGTTGTCAATGTGTAGAAATGGTTAGGATGTGTGGTGTTGGTCTAGGGCGCGTTTGTCTTCCCTCTCCTCCTTTTTTGTCCCTTTCTTCCCCTTGTAGAGAGTGATCACCCCTTCTTTTCTGGTGCTATCACCACCCATTTTAGCTTAGGATTTTCATTTTTTCATCTCTTTCCCTCTCTCTCCTTAGTTCCTTGGATGTGTTAGTATAGGTTAGATATTATAGGTAGTGTTAGCATTAGGTTAGATAGGTAGAGGATATGACCTTATCGGGAGGTCTCATGATCAAGTCAGTAAGTCCCAAAGTTAGAGATAGTTCCATATTGGCCCAAAATTATGGATCTCTCATAATTTAGACAAGGGTGCAATGTTGATCTCTAACAGTTTTGGTGCCGGTGGGAGAAGAATGAAGATATTTACAACTTCATATCATCAACTTTGATGTGTTCTTGGTGATTCTCATCCTTTCAAGGTCATTCTCAACAAATCTAACAACTCCATTATTCAAGAAACCATTCTTTGAGTTTTAGACCATCCCCTTCTTCTTTCCACTCATTTTCATGTTTCCATTTCTCTCATGGCTCTCTAAAGAGCTCTCTCATTCTCTCATTTTAGTTTGATCCCCCTTCATTTGTAGTAGTGGGATGATATCCCTAAAATAACCTAAAAACCCTACCTCTTTTCCATGGAAATGGATATCAATCTCCTATTGATCACATTCAAGATAACCAACCATTGTGTCATTCACAACATTAGAGAGGAGAATATTTTCCTTAGACTTCTTGTGTCATCATTTAGAGGTAAAACAAGGGATTGGTATAATAGTTTGGATTTACAATCAATTTTCACATGAGATAAACTAGGAGAACAACTAAATAAGTGGTTCAAGGAGAATATAGATGTCATTTATCTCATTGAGAACCTCAGAAAAATACAAGGAGCTTCATTGGAGTTTATCTCATATTTCAACATCATATTCTCAAGGACATGGCTTAGAATTTGTCAAGAATTTAGACTCTCACAAGGTATGACATTATTGTATTATTTGAGGTCCTTTGATGTGGATTTGTCTGTATTGATCCAAACCCTAGGAGGTGACACTCTTCCTTAAGATTTTGTGATTGCATTTCAAGTTGATAAGATGCTCATTCGGGATGGTAAAAGAAACCCATCCCCATTGCTTCCATTATTCCCTCATCATCTCAAATTATCCATTTTGCTCATGTAAATCAAGAAAAATCCATTGTCCCATTCTAAAACAAGAATATCCTTTGCAACATGGTTCCCATTTAGGTTCTCTACAAGTTTATAATACCTAAAACATCCCCTATGATCTATAAAATTTCTCCCCATCTCTACCCAAGGAATTACCCAACTCTATAAGACCTTGCTACATTGTTTTGAGAAGCCACATTGTTCCAAAATTTTCTCAAATGCTCTACCCAACCAACATTAAACCAAGTTATCCTATGAGGAAGGTATATCATGATGTTTTCCAATTTTATGAAGACAAGAAATGAAGATATTGGAATGTGTTTTGGAGGATCCATAATCATCTCTTCTTACAAATGAATCGAAGGGGAAACCTCTCCACAATACTGCAAATTTAATAAATTCCATCAATGTTGATAATTACACAATTTTTGAAGAATGGTGTGAATTTGATTGGGAGGATGAGAAGGATGAAAATCCATAGAGGGAGGTGGCTAGTGAAAAAAGAGTAGGTGAATTTGGTGGCGGAGAGTCGACTAGGCCATGAGTTAAGAGGAAAGTTTTTTCAACACTTTTGACATTCAAGGGTGTGAGGAAGGATATTTTCCAAGTGAGAAAGGTGAAACAACTTAGTGCAATGAATAGGCGCATTATTCCACATGCCTTGAACTTAGCTTCATTTTGGTGGAAAATAAGACCGAGGCAAAGATCGAAGAGGAAGGAAACCAATCCCCTAAAGTGGAAACATAAATTTCTGCATAAGATCAAGAAATACCAAGTCTAGATCATCTCACGGACATCAGTAATGAAGAGGAAAGAGTTTGTATCAAATCTAGTCTTGGAGCTAACTATGAAGAGGATTGGAAAACCTTGTAAATTAGACAAACAATTCAAAAGAACATATGCCCAATTAAACACTTGGTTGGTTTAGATTCAAATTTTGAGTTGCCACTTATCATGTTCATTTAAGAGCATGAGGAAGAGATCAAAACACCAAAGGTTAGCTTTAACACCTCCAACCAAATGTAGAAAAATTAAGGAGGTATTCATCCTTTTCTCAATTGATAATTTGAAGAATAAGGAGGTGTGGGCTATTCTTTCACTCCTACAATGTGATCTTGTTTCCAAACAAGTCATGCCACATTTTGTAAGAAAGGGAAGCTACATCTCCCAGTCTGTATTAGGTTTGTTTAACTCCCTTTTTTTGGTTAAAGTGAGAGTATATTATGTTTGTTTATTGCAAATAAGTGCTTGTGCACACTCGCATGTTTTCATTTGGAAACATGTATTATTTTTCATGTTTGTATACCATTTTTGTTGTTTCACAGTTCAAATTTTAGAGAAGGTTTCATGGAAAATCAGATAGTTCGAACAATTTCAAGTTTTATTTAGAGCTCCACAGATCAAATTTGGTGCAATGCTAAGTTCATGCGAATCCAAGAGACATGTTTTATGGGATGAGATTATTTTTATTCAATATATGCTTGACTCCATGCCTAATAAATGCTTCAAGGCTATCATTCTTCATCATCTAGCAGGTAGATGTCCTCTAGAGGTCACCAAATTGTTGACCCAAACTACACCCCTTACAATTTTAGACAACTTATCAAAATAGACTAGTAATTTTTCTTAGGAAAGCTAAAAAGGACTAGCTTAGAATTTCGTGGAGTTAGTCACATAGTGTCTTGCGGTTTCTTAAGAGTATTTTTGATGGAGATATTTTTTCATGGAGATTTTTTTGTCTTTTGCGGCACTAAGAAATTCAATCTTCCATGGGCACAAAAGTGATCTCTCTCGCAGTCGAAGGTAAGTCCTAGCACCGTAGGGTTTCATGCCCATGAAAAATTTAGAAAATCGGATAAGGAATGTGAATATTAGTGATTTATGGTATGGAGAAACACAACATCATGCAAACTTAGAATGCATATCATTCTCGTGACACTTATCTATTTGTGGAAGCAAGGATGAAGTCTACCAAGAAAAAGTGCCACGATGTAAAAGAGGAAGGTTCTATAAGGAACCACACAACAAAGGATTTTTTTTTCAAATGCAACTAAGTTTAGAAATCTGAGACAATAACTTAGTGTCCCACATGTTTCTAAATTAAAATTATTTACGCAAGGTCTCACAGATCTATGGGACAAAGGAACATAACTACATATAGAATTCCATACAAGAGAAAAAATACCTCCATGACATGGTGATAAAGTGCAAAGGAAAATTACACAAGTTTTCAAAGTCATGGTGAGATATGTGAAACATCCAAATCTGCACACCAAGGAATAAGCGTGAGATGAGCTTAGAGGTTGTAGAACGTAAAAAATAATTTCAACAATAGAAAATCTATGCAACGAAGGAGCAGAGCGCGAGTGCGAAGGGTCATTAATATATCATCTTGAGGGTGTGAAGGCCACAGAAAACCATGAAACATCAAAACTCTATAGATTGTACACAAGAGTTGTGCCTAATTTCAAAATCAAAATTCAACCACTCCACCAATAAAAAAATTAATGAAGTATGGGCATTTTTTCCTCTCCCTAAAAATTTGATGGCGTGCGATTTGATCTATGCCAGTGCCCACACTTCTTTGTAAACATCTATGGAAATCATAATTACCTAAGACCTAATCCCCATTCATCTATTATCTATAATCCAAAACCCAAAACCATTATAATATTTAATTTTATTCATATGTTCAGATAGTCAAGAAAAAACAAAAATTTCAAATATTAAGGAAATACAAAAACATTTAAATATTCTAGAAATACAAAACCAAGTTCAGATCTGATTTGTTTTATTATTATCTAGATTTTGATACTAATGTTTTCATGCTTTAGCACTTTACATATCTATTTCTCTATACACTAGACCTTAATGATATACATGAGTTTCAAGATATATATTTTACATGGACACATATGTGTATGCTTTATGACTCCTTGAGTCCCACATTAGGGACATGCCTACATTGGGGACATCTTACAAAATATTGTCACATTATATTTTTAATCCTTGTCTATTGGTGATACAAAATTATTTATTAGCTATCTTGCACCTTTGAATTATACTTGATGACATGTGCTTTATACTAGATACTATATTTTACCATGATAGATGACTACACTTCTTGTTTCTATGTATAAATGTTGTATGCTCCATGCTTATTATTTACTTTTATACTATGTTTTATGTTGATTTATTGCATGAAATGATTTGATTAGTGTGAGCCATGTGATCTTGTATATAATTTTACTTTTTTTCAATTACATAATCATTTCACATATAATTGTTTGGCACATACTAGATCAACACATGCTTACTCTTGGGACTACTATGGGATTATTACAAACATGATTATCCATCGATTCATCATGTTGTTGTGATGTCATTTTATTCATGTTGTAAAAAGTGTTATTGTTGGCTCACCTTTTCATGTCAAGTTGTGAGTCCCAAAGGATTGTTTGTGTCAAATCATGTGTATGCTAACAAAATTTTCTGATTTATACTATTAAAATATAGTTATTGATTTGTATGGATTTTTGATGATGTTCACAGTATGCTTATTCTTTAGATCACACACATCATGTTTGTTATATTATGAATATAACCTATGCATGTAGATTTTTTCTACCATGCTTATTACACATGATTTATATGGTTTATCTCTATATTTATGTTAAACATTATAAAGTTAACCACTTTTATCTTATGAGTTGAGTGATACATAACACTAGATCTGATCTCAAAAAGGGGACATATTATGTGTTTTTAAGAAGTTCAAAATATTCAAACTAAGAATATAGAGATTTATATAGATTAGGGGCATTTCACATGGTTTATATCATATTTATTCAAAGTTCATATCATAGTTGATTACATTTCACATAGTTAGATTAGATTTGGTCACATTTTACGTAGTTTAAAACAAAGTTGGTCATATTTTACATATAGTTCAAATCGAGTTATATACTTGTCACAAATTTATGGCAAAGTTATTTACTTATAACACAAATTCAATAATATGATCACCCACATAAATGATATATGTCTCCTTTAGTGGCTCAAAAGTATATATGTATCCCTCAATAGCTCAAGAATTTTATATGAATCCTCTAATAGCCCAATACTACAATTGGCCTCAAGAGCCCACAAACCGATTCACATGTTATAGTGCCCACCTCTTTTTACACTGTATTCTCTTTTAAAATGTCTTATATTTTGATCTATCATATTGGTTTTAAGACTTTCATACTATTTTGATTTTGTTCAGGTATATGATGTTTTAGACTATGGTGGATATATGGTGTATATTTTGTTTATCGCTAACTTGTTAGCAAGGTGTGTGATTATTTGTTGATACTATGAGTTGTATAGCAATTATGACATCAATGTTTTTGCATAATGATTTGGTTATATACATTTTCAATTTCTATGATGCTTATTGTAGCATATATGATGATTATTATTCTTCATAGCTTGTTTTGGGGACATACATACCTATTGTATTGGATTGATGTTTATTACACTATCTCGTGATTTAGTCGATTGTTATGCTTGGATGTTGTGTTCATTGAATATATTTTACTATACAATATGACGCATGTACATATTATAGGACTGATGAATGTGAGATTCGGAGATTAATTTCATGATTGGCATAATTGGCTATTAGAAAAAATTTGACCCCCTTTTTTGTCATGTTTTGTGGATTGGATTTGGAGCCTTTGTGGCAGTTTTATCTTTCGTATTTTATTATTTTTGGTTGATTATTCACATTATGCTTATTGAAATTTCATATTGTGATGTTATTGTGATTTAATATTGTTAGTGATAACCTTGTTTGATTGATCTAATTTCTTGTATTACTTTTCATAAATATTACTTGATTTTAATGTTGGTTTAACTTGTTTAATTTTTCTTTTGAGTTGTTAAACATACTTAGAGGAGGCTACACTCTTCCCAAGAAATTCGTTCACCCAAATTCAGATTTGGGAAGAATGAGATTTTGGGAAGTATGCATAGATTTGTAAGGGATACTTTTCTTTGAAAAGATCCTCAAACCCATACCCACAGGTAGGGTAGGCTATTTAAATCCAAAGGACCTTACTTGTATCCCATGAGCATTTACTCACCTCTTTTCCATTATAGTGTTTGTGTTTTTAAGTCCACTTGATGTGAGTGGATTCACTTCAAGTGGGTGAATAATTTACTTTGGTTTTGGGGAATCCACTTGATTTCTCCATTTATGTTTCTTTGGGCTTGGGGTGAGAGGAGTGTCATGGCATCAAGTAGGATGGTGGCTAAATTCCACATAGGCCTCTTCCAATTGGTTTTCTAGTTAGTGGGTTTTGTTTACATATCTTCCAAATTTGGAGGGATTATGATTCCAATTTTCTTTAGTCTTATTCTAATTTTTTTAATTTGGGGAGTTTGGTGTTTACTTGGAGATTGATTTTGGACTTGATTTTGGATTGGATTAGAGCTTGGAAAGCTTATAGTTTTTCTTTGATTTTGAGGTAGGTTTTATATCATGGAAGCCTTTGAATTTTGTTGGTTTGATGGTAATTTTGTGAGATTAAAAATTGTGTTTTATTTTGGTCTATCCTCACCTTTTGGGTTGGGGATTTTGGGAATTAGTGAGGGATTGAGGAGTTTACATACATAGGTATTTTCCTTCTCCTTTGGTGGAGTGGGATCCTCCTTGCTATGGTGGAAGGATCTTCTCCCATCCTTGATTTAGGGAAGCCAAGTAAGGGGATGGGCTTGAAAATCCTTAACAAGGAAGATCTTGGGAGATACAAGTTTTCATGGAGGTATAAGTGGATTTGGAGGCATGATACTTATATTTATATTGAATTTAAAAAAATAAGTACCTAATGTTTTGTATGGATTGCTACCCTCTCCCTATGGTACAAAGTGGAGAATGATACTCCTTACTTTTCTTTCCTTGATGTTGGTTTTTGTGGGTTTATGTTTTGTATGGTTTTGTGAGTGTGTGAAACCATTGTGTAGTCTTGAGAATGATCTCCTCTCTCCATGGCCTTAGAGGGAGGCTAGTATGCTCATTACTTGATTTTGGGTATATAATGATTATTATAGGTTGAGAGGAAACTAAGGCTTGCAGATTTGAAGAACTTGGAGCTTATAGGAGAAGAGTTTTGGATGATTTAGGTGTTGTAAAATTGTTCAAAAATTTGGCATGTTGTTCCCTATTTTGGGGAGGCTTGTATGCTTGCATGTTAATAGGTTGATGTTTGTATTTCATTTCTCCTAGGAAGGCTTCATTATTTGGAAGAAAATGGAAATATTAAGGTTCATTTGTAGTGTGAAATAAAAGAAGTTAGTTGTTATGTTTATCTTATTATTAATTGTTATGGAAGTTTTATGATGGATTAAAAGTAAATAAATGATGCTGGAATATAGGTGTTTAAGATGCAATGTGTTAAATTTATAAGTTAAGTGAATAGTTGAATTTATTATTCCCTTAAATGGTGGAAAACAAGAATTGTATATGATTGTGTTAATAAAAGGTGTTTCTCTCTCTCTCTCTCTCTCTCTCTCTCTCTCACACACACACACACACACACACACACACACACACAAGAGAGAGAGAGAGAAATATGTAGATATATATACTTTAATATAATGGAATGTTTTGTGAATTTAATCCATGTTTATTTATGACATGTAGAAAAAAATTTTTTTCCAAAAAATATATTAGATACTCACTTCTCTCATGGTTTTAGTTCAACATTATAACAATTTGAAACCCCTTATTCAATTGTGAAAATACCTTTACTCCAGTTTAAATATTTATTCAAACATGTATATTTATATATACAAACATGTATACACAAATATAAATGAACATACACCTTTAAAATTGGGCTTATGAAATGTATATTGTGCTAATTTTATATGATAACCTTTCCTGCAAACCTTATTTCTCTTTGAAACAAAAACCTCTTATTCTTGAAATGATGGAAATATGAATTATTTTATTACCACACACACAAAAACACACACACACACGTGTGCATACTTACACACATAATCTATGTATAGAGAGTTATAAACAAATATATAAATCTTAATGTAGTTGTGTTGGTTTAAACTTATACATATATATACATATATACATACATATATATATATATATATATATATATATATATAAGATCCCTTGCTTTTACTTGGGGTGACCACCTATACGCAAGCCAAAACCCGTAATATACCCACTTTAAATCTTAAAAAAGTGCGAAGCATTTCCCATGTGAGTGCATATGCAATATGTATGTATGTATGTATGTATGTATGTATGCATGTATATTAAAATTTATATTTTGTTAGGTCATAGAGCTAAATAGCTTCAAAAAAGGCATGCATTGCAGGTTTTCTGGTTTTAATAGAACCAACATCACTTGTATAATACAGGCGTTAGTTGCCTAGTTTGAACCGACATTGGTTATCGTGTGATCATATTTTTATATTAGACACATATTAAATCTGATTCTTTATTATAAATATTATCGGAGGGTTGTAAATACATAGCTAAGTTCCCTTAAAGTTTGTATATGCTTATAAGCTATAAAACTAGGGTTAGAAGGTAAGAATAGTGATTTATTGTAAGAAGATTTTCTTGGAGAAAGATTAGAGAAGATTGTGAGGAAAAAATACTATACATTTGGGAGAGGTGTGGAATATTTAAAATATTCATTATATTTCCTCTGTGAAGAAAGATTAATAGATTGGGTGTTTCTTGGTGGATGTAGCCCACACTGGATGAACCACGTGATATTTTGTGTTGCTCATTCTTCTCTTGTTTAGTTTTATTTTGGTTTAATTTCTATGTTTATTGCTTGCATGCTTTAATTGAATATAGATCTGTAAAACATTGGTGTGTGATCTAACCCCAACAATTGGTAGCGTAAGCTTTGTTTGAGGGTTTTGTATGTTGAAAAATTTACTCACATAAGGATTTATGATTTCTTGGAAGCACAACAATGGAAGAAGATAAAAAATATAAAGTGGATAAATTTGACGGCTATAATTATCAATTATGGAAGATGAGGGTGGAATATTATCCGTATAAGAAAGATTTATATTTACCGTTGGATGTGAATGTGAATCCTACAAAAAGACCAATGAAAAATGGAAGATTCTTGACAGTAAAGGATCAGGATCTATAAGATTGAGCTTAGTAATATCTCGTAGCTTTGAATATTATCGAAACAAAACCATGGTAGATTTGATGAAATATTTAGCTAATTTATATGAAAAACTAAGTGCTTCAAATGAAGTTTATTTGATGAAGAAATTATTTAATTCAAAAATGCAAGAAGGTGGATCTGTATCAAGCCACTTGAATAATTTTCATTCCATTGTAAATCAATTAAAATTGGTTAATATTTCGTTTGATGATGAAGTGATTTTTTTTATATTTATGATCTTTGCTAGATACTTGGGATAACTTGGTAATGTTTGTTAGTAATACAACATCTACTAATAATATTTTGAAGTTTGATGATGTGGTTAGTATAATCTTGAATGGATAAATACATAGAAAAATACATGAGAGTCATCATTTGAAATGATTTCAATGTAGAAAGTAGATTAAGGAAAAAGGAGAGATCAAGAGCAATAATAATGGGAGATCAAATTCAAACATGGGTAGATTAATATCCAAAGGTAGAGGAATAACTTTATGGAATTGTGGAAAGAAAGGACATGCAAAGAAGGATTGTTCATTTAAGGAAAATAAAGATAACATACCGAGATAAAGTTAAAGAGATAAATGTTACAACCGAGGTAATGCAAGAAGCCCTTATTCTCTCCTTGGATAGTAAACTAGAATCTTAGGTTTCAGATTCAAGAGCTTATTTCCATGTTACCCCAATAAAAGGTTATTTTAGAAATTATGTCCAGGGTAATTTTGGGCATGTTTATTTAGGAGATGATGAACAATTCAATATTAATGGTAAAGGGAAGTTCATTTAAAATTATAGAATGTAAATACATGGGTATTGAAAGATGTGAGGCATGTGCTAAGCCTCAAGAGAAATCTAATTTCTACAAGACAAATAGGTGAAGCTAGTTGCATGGTTACATTCACATCACTAACTCTTGTAAAGTTACCAAGGGAGATCTTGTTGTGGTAAGAGGAAAGAAGGTAGGAATATTATATTTGTCTACCTGTAGTATTGATTCCTTTTCTATTCTACTTACTTTAGATTTAGATGCAAGCATGTGGCATAATCAACTAGGCTATATGAGTAAAAAATGAATGTATATATTAAAGGAAAAGGTAAGTTATTAGATTTGAAACATTTAGATCTTGATTTGTGAGCATTTCATATTTGGAAAGCATAAGAAAGTGAGATTTCTTAAAGTTGGGGCAACAAAAAGGAGAAAAATTGGATCTTGTACACTCGGATGTGTGGGGACCAACCCAAGTAGCTTCTCATGGAGGATCATAATATTATGTGACTTTCATTGATGATGCCACAAGAAAGGTACAAGTTTATTGTATAAAAAGTAAATATGATGTTTTTGAGACTTTTCAAAGATGTAAATCCCTTGTGGAAAATGAAACTAGTTTAAAGTTAAAATGCCTTAGATATGACAAAGTGGTGGTGATGATTGTAATAAGGATTTCACTTATTAATGTTTAATGAATGAAATATGTAGAGAAATAATGGTTCCTAGAACACCATGGGAGAATAGTGTGGCTGAAAGAATGAACAAAACTATCATGGAACATGCAAGAAGCATGAAAATACATGTTGGATTACCCTTACAATTTTTGGCAGAAGTAGTAGACATGACAGTATATTTAATCAACCATGGGCCTTCAAGTGCACTGAATGGTGGAATACCATAATAAGCTTGGATTGGAAAAGAGGTAGATCTTTATTTTCTTAGAGTATTTGGTTGAAGCTTTTGTACATGTTGATAAAGAAAATAGGAAGAAGTTGGATGCTAAATCCAAGAGATGCATTTTTATTGGTTATGGCTCTAGTGATTTCAGATTCTATTTTTGAGATTTAGATGATGCTTTGAGATTGTAGAGTTGTGATATTGAGTGAAATGAAAAGAGAATGTAGATGGATCATATTTTGATGCCTAATAGGATGAATCAAGTAGATTTAATTTGTGGAAGAAAATACTTTTTCGATTTAAAACAAGAACCTACGAGGAACCGGTGTTGGTATGAGAAATCGGTTTCAAGTATGAACATGACCGACATCGGCATCCATGACCAATGTCGGTATAAGAACAGAACTCGACGTCGACAGAGATGACTAAAGTTGGTCTCTATAAGAGGTTGATACGAATATGTAACACATACAAAATGATCCTCGACACCCTATATTTCTATGAGAAGGTCACAACGGGTAAGTAAACCTCCAAAAATATTTTCACCTTCCTTATTTTATTTTTTATTGCTGATAGTGGTGAAAATTTTTTGAAGAAGTAATGCAAGAGATAACCACATGAAGTGTGAACATGGGATAGATGAGGACATGGACTCCTTGAAACAAAATTAGACATGAGATTTGGTTAAGTTACTAGAATGTAAAATAACATTGTAGAACAAATGGGTTTATAGGATCAAGGAGGAAGAAGGAAGACAAAAAGATACAAGATAATGCTTGTGGTAAAAGGGTTTGCACAAAAGTAGGCATTGATTTTTGGTGAGATTTTTCTCCTATAGTAAAAATGACTTCCATTCATACTATTTTGAGTTTAGAGTAAAATATTTGCACTTAGAACAACTTGATGAATGATTTTCTTTACTTGGAGGAAGAATATTATATATATATATGAAGTCAACTACTTAGTTATGAAGTTAAGGGTAAGGAGAAACTTGTGTGCAAGTTGAAAAAGAACTTGTATGGGATCAAACAAGCTCCAAAAAAATGGTATATGATGTTTGACAATTTTATGCATGAGTATGGTTATATGAGATGTGAATTTGATCTTTGTATTTATTTCAAGAAGCTTGAAAATGGAAGTTATATTATATTATTACTATATGTAGATGATATGATTATGTGGGATCTAATGTTGGACATTATTAAGATTAAAGAAAAGTTAGCTCATAAATTTGCAATGAAGGATTTAGGAGTTGCAAATAAAATCCTTGGCATATAAATTCATAGAGATAGGAAGAACATGAAATTGTATTTGTCTCAGGAAGATTATATCAATAAGGTGTTGGAAAAATTTAAAATGCATAATTCAAAACCAAGTAAGTACACCTATGGTTGGACACTTTAAATTAATAAAAGATCAATGTCCTGCATCACATGAGGAGGTCAATTACATGACATGGGTTCCATATGCTTCAACAGTTGGAATCCTTATATATGGAATGGTTTATACTAGACCATCACACATTGCATGTAGACATTCGGATTTGTGAGAAGATTTATGGCCAATCTAGGTAAAGAGAATTGAAAATCAGTCCAATGGATACTTAGATATTTGAGAGGGAACATCCAACATGCATTTATGCTATAGAGGGTAGATAATTCTTTATGTGGCTATGTTGATTTAGATATGGATGGAGATTTAGATGGTAGGAGAAGCAACACTAGATATGTATTCACAGTAGGTCGAAGGAAAGTTAGCTATATTTTGAGATTACAAATCTTGTGGCCTTGTCTACTACAGAGGCTGAATATGTTGTAGCTACAAAGGCTAGAAAAGAGATGATATGGATGAAAGGTTCATGGAAGAGTTGGGAAAGGAGAAAGAGGATTGCAGATTGTACAATGATATTTAAAGTGTGATTCATCTAGAAAAGAACTCAGCATTTCATTCAAGAATGAAACATATTCAATTAAGATATCACATCATACAATAAGGGATTGGAAGATAGACAATCGAAAACCAGAGAAAATTCATACAAGTCGAACCATAGATATGCTAACAAAGTCATTGGAAAAGGAGAAGTTAGAGCTTCTATTAACTTTTGTTGGTCTTCAATCTTGAGACTTGAAGAGGAAGAAACAATCCAATGAAAGGATCCAAGGATGGAGCTATACGATACGTAAAGGCAAAAATTTATCTCCAAGTGGGAGATCTAGGTTAGGTTGTAGAGCTAAATAGCTTCACAAAAGCATGCATTATAGGTTTCTTTGGTTTCAACAATAATCAACGTCGGTTGCCTAGTTTGAACCGACATCGGTTTAGTAATTGACATTGGTTATCTATGTGCGATCATATTTTTATATTAGACATAGATTAAATCTAACTCTTTGTTATAAATGTGATCAGAGGGTTATAAATGCATAACTAAGTTTCCTAAAGTTTGTATATGCTTATAAGATAGAAAACTAGGGTTAGAAGGTAAGAATAGTGATTTATTGTAAGAATATTTTCTTGGAGAAATCTTAGAGAAGCTTGTGAGGAAAAATATTGTACATCCGGGAGAGGTGTGGAAGATTGAAAATATTGATTATATTTCCTCCGTGAAGAATGAATAATAGATTGGTCATTTATTGGGTGAACCACGTTATATTTTGTGTTACCCATTCTTCTCTTGTTTATTTTTCTTCCGGTTTAATTTCCATTTTTATTTCTTGCATTTTTCAATTGAATATATATCTATATAACATTGGTGTTTGATCTAACCCTAACATATTTGTTCTAACTCTTGGATCTAAAAAAGATATATAAATATATAAAATGAAACAAACATCTAGATTTATGAATACTACAAATAATCTCAAAAACCCCATGAGAACCAATTGGAGGAGAGGAAAACAATAAAGTAATGAAGCTCCGTGTATCACCGGATGGAGAGGATCATTTTTATTCCCTTTCCATAGTAAAAACTGCATGAAAGCTCCCAAGGAAGGAGAAAACTTGTAGAAAAATGGAGGAGAAAAAAACAAAATTTCCTTTGTGTAAAAAATCATATAAGAAAGTATAGAAAAATTAGGTCTAAGGGTGTAGATTGATCTAATCTAAGGGTGGGAAATGGATGTTAAAAATATAATCTACTTTAAAAATGTGTTTTATGGATGTAATTAACCTAAGGGCTAAGATTTTTGTTTAGAGATTAAATTTAATTAATCTATGGTCCACAAAATTATATTACAATTGGATTTAAATAACATGGGGCCATGAGTTTTAAAGTTTGAGGTATTAATTTAAATTATGAGAATTGAATGGTTTTAATTAATTAAATTAATTTTTAATTTACGAAAAATGAATATGTTTTTATTAAATGAACCAATTTAGGGAAATTTTTTTGGGACATATTAAACTTTATTAAAGTAGAGAAATTGAACTAAATCATTAAATTAAATTCATCTAAGAACCATTTGGGAGATCTAAAAAGGCACTTGAGGCCAACCTCGGGATAATATTTTGAATTGTCAAATCCAAATTCCATTTTGCAACATGAACTTGTTATAATGACTAAAAAAATTATCTCAAACTTTTGTTCCTTTGGGATGTTCCTTTTCGGCTCATTTTAGAGTGAGCACAATACTTGATATCGAGATGGTTCAAACACTAGGAGCTCTGGGTTTTATTTTTTGATTATGGTTTAGAAAAGGGATTGAATTAAATTTTCAATTAATCAACCCCACTTTGAGAATGTTTCGCAACATGTGATTTTGAAACTGAAAAAACCTAATCTTGGCATTTGAAACCTGAAATTTTTTAGAAATGTAAAACTTGTTTTAAAATATTAAAATTTGACTTTGGATAATGTTCTAATTTCATCCTTGTGTGGTTGTAGGATGTGTAGACAAGGGAGTGGACATGGAATGACTAAAGGATGAGGACACGACACAGGTGGACCACCATCTATGTCACAACCTACATCACCTCATGTGGACCAACTTGATGCAGATTTTGGGCCAAAAATTATTCAGACCCTTTAGTAGATGATGGGAGTGCTTCATGACCATTTATCTCCATATCGGGAGGCCATGAGGCTAGTGTACTATAAAAGACAATAGAGAGACCAAAACGTGAGTAGGGTTCTCGTGCTTATTCTTCTCGGTTTATTTGAGAGAGGTAGGAAAGATACCATAGTCTAAGAGTGCCTTTGGATAGGGTGCGTCACATTATAAGAGTCACTGGTGGATGTCAATAGTCCACCATCATCAATAAGGGAACCATCGCTCATGTGACCATTATCACCACCTTTAGAGGCATTGACAGATCCTGTACTCATAGTTTAACACCGAAATACATTATCAAATATATCCTTAGGCTAGAGATTCCCACTTTTGGAGGTTCTATAGATGGTTTTGGTGTAAAGGCATGGTTTCATAACATATATAGTTGTTTTTTCCTTCAGGTGTTCGAGAGAAACATCAAGGAAAGGTTGGGTATTCATCTCTTAAGAGACCCAACATACATTTCATGGAGGTCATAGGAAGCAAAAGATCCATATCTCACGTGAGACTATCACTTGGGATTTGTTCAAGGATTTCTTTTGAACGTGTTATATGTCTAAGAACTTTGTGCAGAGGAGGATCAATGAGTTTCACAACTTTTGTTAGGGTATTGGAAAAATAACACAATATAAGAACTCTCTTTCTAGACCTACTACAATATTTTACCTATCTTCGAGAGGAGAAATTACAGTGAAAATTTCATCGAGAGGACTAAATGTAGACTTGGTAGGTGCAATTAGGATTTTTTCTCTTCCCAAAATTACACAAGTAGTGGAGAAGGCATACTTAGCAAAGGATAACATGGGCAAGGCCCAAGAGTCTAGATACATGAACATGACCCATTTTTAGAATAGGAACATATACAACATGACACTAGACCCATGAGTGCACCACTAACTTAATGAGGAGGTTTTAGACACACACATTTCTCGAGAGACCTCCACATGATGTTTAAAGAGGTAGATTTAAGCCAAGTTATTATAATTTTAGAGATAAAAGACATATTCATCAGTAGAAACATGCCACTATGACTCAATAGACAGCTAGGACAGGCTCACAAGCTTGGTATAATAGAGTACAAGAGGTTATACACCGTAGAAGGGATGTTTTTCTTATAGACCCTAGTCCATTTAGGTAGCCACTTGGTTCCTCCTCTAAGTAGATATTTTCTAATGTATGGTGTGTTCATCACATCTATACCATCGTCGATGATCGCTAAGATATGAGCACCAAACCATAGTTATCAAGGTTTCAAGTATGATCGAGAGATGTTGCGATTATAATTTTGTTTGACTCTGTGGTGCTTTAGATTCATTTATTTCACCTTCAGTTGTAGACTAGTGGTTTGGTGACAACTAGATAATCGACCAATGAAAGGTAGAGTTGGCCACTAGGGCCAAGCTCCCATGAACACCTATGTCAAGAATTTTATCCTAGACTTAGTAGTATATTCCACCACTTTTGACCTCTCGTATCTTACCCTTGGGATCTTATGAGGTAGTTTTGGACATGTATTGTCTTCAAGCTCATCAGAAAATTTATATTATTCGGCTCAAGACCATAGAGTGTAGAGATTACTTGGGTAGAAAGACCATTATTTCCGAGTTAGAGACCTATTTCCATATGTATGATCTTCTCTATGCATCTTAATTAGTGTATGCGTTAGGGATGTCGATGTTTTCCATCATAGTCAAGTGATAGATCCGATGAGACTCCCGAGAGCTCACCCTTAGATGATTACTCACTTTTGAGAGAGTTTGATGACATGTTTCCTAGGGATATTTTTGGGGTGCCACCATGTTGTGAGGAAAACTTCACCATCGATCTAGTTCCGATGTTACTTTCATATCCAAAGAAACTTACCTTATAACTACACTTTAGCCTTATGAGATCAAGATTCACTTGGAGGATTTGTTAGAGAAGGGACTATTTCATCCTAAAGTGTGTCTCCTTAGGGCACACTTGTTATATTCATAAAGAATAAGGATCAATCCATTCATCTTTGTGTAGATTTTAGATAGTTGAATAAGGTAACGTTAAAGAATCATTATCCTTTATGCATGATTGATGACCTATTGGATCCGATGAAGGAGCCAAGGAGTTCTCTAATATTTCTCTCAAACTTAGGTAAAATAAACTCGTATAATAGAGACATATATCCAAAAAATGACGTTCAGGAATCACTCTAGCCACTATGAGTTCATAGTAGTACCCTTTGGGCCGACTAATGCCCGACCGTGTTCACAAGTCTCATGAAAGGAGTCTTTAGGACATTCTTGGATCATTTTATGTTAATATTATTAGATGACATTTTGATTTACTCTCGCATAGTAGAGGAGCATGTGGTGCACCTATGATAGGTTTTGTAGGTGTTACGTGAGCATCAAATTTTGGGAACCTAGATAACTATTCCTTATTTCATAATAAAATACAATATTTGGGGCATATTATTTCAGGAAAAGGTATCTCTATAGATCCTTCCAAGATTTAAATGTTTATGAATTGTACTTCCCCACTTCATTCATTGAGGTTAGGAGTTTCATGGGATTATCTAGATATTATCATAGGTTCGTTCAAGACTTTTCATCGATTGTGAATTAGATCACTTCTCTTCAAAAAAGGGAATAAGTTTATATGGTCCGAGAGGTACAAGTAGGCCTTTTAGTGGTTCAAGGAGTGCTTGAATTCCACACCTAATTTGGCAGTTCGGATCCTCTTATAGATTTTGTGGTATGTAAAAATGATTCTTTAGAGGGACTTGGGGATGTTCTTATGCAGGTGTGTGATTCATTTCCTATGAGTCCCAAAATGTTAAGGATTATGAGCTTAACAACCACACACATGATCTTAAGCTTGCAACAATGATACATTCCTTGCATCGTTGGAGGCATTCTCGTTGGAGGCATTTTGTTTTGAGGAATAATCATAGGAGCCTTCAACACATTTTCACTCATCCTAACCTCAACGCCCAAAAATGGTGATGGATGAAGTTTCTATGTGAGTACAACATGGGTGTCATTATATTGAGGGGAAGGAGAATGTTGTCTCTCAATTTGATTAGGTAGTGAAAATAAATTTTCTTTATGATCCTTTAGTTGGATCTTAGGGAAAATATTTTGCAACACCTACTAGGAGACAATTTTTATGAGGGTTCCAGATAGAGACTTCAATCATAAATCCCCTTGGTGGGAAGATACACTGATTGTTCTTTAGAGGTAGATGGTCTTCTTTGACACTAGGATGTGCCCAAAGTAGGTGATATATACAAGTTTTTTTTTTTCTAAAGCTCATAGATATCCTTATATATCTCATCCGTGGGTGTAGAAGATGCATGCTAAGACTCGATACTTGTACTTTTGACATGGTTTATATAGGATACAATTGCTTTTATCTCACATTGCTTAGATTACCAATGAAGGATGAGCATTCCTATCTGACTAGTATTCTTTATCCCCACCCCATTTCGGTTGGAAGTGGGATGTGGTTTCAATGGATTTTGTTGTTGGTCTCCCTATGTCCTCCTACCATCATGAGGCCATCATGGTGATGGTGGAAAAGTTAAAATTTTCCCACTTCCTTTCCACGAAGACAACATATAATGTAGTCACAATTTCTAGAGTGTACCTTTATGCCATTGTGTGAATGTATGGTATTATAGGGATGATTATTTCTAATTGGACACAATCTATACACCAGAATTCTAGACTACCTTTTAGACATTTTTGGGAACTCAACTTAAATTCAATTCAGTGAATCACCACAGACAAAGAGGGTGAATCAAATGTTGTATTATATGTTGAGGATGTAGGTGATAAACCAACAGAGTAGATGGGAAGATTACCTTTACCGGTTGAGTTCGGATACAAAATTTTCACAGCTCAATTGGTATGACACCATATGATGTTGTTAGAATTAATAATATCTAATGCGGAATAATTCCTCTAATCACAATAATAAGAAGTATGAATAGAAATTATAGAAATGAATAATACAAAACATGAAGACAATATTTAACATGGTTCACCCAATGTGGGCTACATCCACCAAGAACACTTGCTCAGATTTTATTACAAGCCAACAGTCTTCACAATTACAATAACCAGATCTTGTTTGGAGCTACGCTCAACAAACCCTCCCGAATTCACACTTGAATTCACACACACTATTCACCTTCACAAAAAAACTCATATCAATCCTATTGTATGTCCATCTATATATAAGTACATCAATAGGTAGCTGAAGAGGTAGTTTTACAAAACAATGGGTACCGAAAAGCCATGGGCCCAAAACCAGCCCATAACAGTTACCCATTACCCATGGGTTAATAAACCACCCATGAAAATTTGCTTCGGGGCTTCACCCCCAAACCCCCTTGACCCACTCACCGGAGAGTGGACCATCGTAAAAATACGAGTGTAACACATGGAAGGTGTACTAAACTCTAACATGAAAAAGCTCCACAAACATAACAATCTCCCACTGAGATCGATTTCCACCGAGAAAGCTTCTCAACCCTTCATTGTCATCCGCTAAGGCCAACCAAAGCTGAACATAGCTTTAGTTTATCCTTGTGACCACCTTGGTCATCATGTTTGTAGGTTTCGATTGTGGTAGGAATCTTCTCCAACTTCAACTTATCTTCCTCCAAAGATATCCCTTGATGAAGTGATATCTCAACTATATATGCTTTGTCCTATAATGGAAAGTAGAGTTCTTAGCTAAGTGAATATCACTCTGACTATCACTATATAGCTTTCCAACTTCCTGCTTATGCCCCAACTCATCAAGAAATTTTTGTATCCAAATCATCTCCTGCTAGCTTCGTAATAGTAACATACTCAACCTCGGTGGTTGACAAAGCCACAACCTTTCAGAACGATGAAATATAGCTCACTATTGTATCACCTACAATAAATACATAACATATTGTTCTCCTCTCACTGTATAAATCTCTAACCATATCTAAGTCAACATATCCACAAAAAGTAGTGTCTGATCCACTATAACACAAAACAATACCCATGGTCCCTCTCAAATACCGAAGTATCCACTTTATTGCCTACCAGTGCTCATTTCCTGGATCACTCATAAACCTACTCACTACTCCCACTACATGGGAAATATCTAGCCTAGTGCATACCATAGCATACATCAAACAACCAACCACTGATGAGTAAGGCACCTTGGACATCTGGTTTCTTTCCTTCTCTGTCTTGGGACACTGATCCTTTGATAACTTAAAATGGCCTGCCAAAGGAGTCCCAACCGGTTTAGCATCCTGCATGTTAAACCTATCCAATACCTTCTTAATGTACTCTTCGAGATAAAGTAAGCTTCCGTTCCTTCCTATCTTGAGTTATCCTCATACCAAGGATTTGTTTCTAGATGCCCCCAAATCCTTCATATCAAGATTCACTTAGCTATTTCTTGAGTATTTTATTTCCTACATGTTTTTACCTGCAACCAACATGTCATCAATATACAAACACAAGATAATATAACTTCCATCCTCAAATTTCTTTGTATACACACGCAATGGTCGAATGACATCTAATATAACCTTGCTCCATCATAAAGCTATCAAAATTCTTATACCATCGACGTGGAGCTTGTTTCGTGCATACAAGCTCTTCTTCGTTTTCACACCATCTCCTCTTTACCTTTGACTTCATATCCTTCTAGCTGTCTGCATATATAGCTCCTCCTCCAAATCACCATCGAGAAATGTAGTCTTTACATCTAATCTGTTCTAAGTGAAGTCTTCTACTACCACTATTCCAAGAACAATTTCGATAGAAGTCATTTTTACTACAGAGAGAAAAATCTCATCAAAATCTATACCTTGTTTCTGTGCAAAACCTCTTTACCACCAACTAGGCCTTATATCTTTTCTTTCCTCCTTCTTCCTTTAACTCTGTACACCCACTTGTTCTATAATGTTCTTTTGCCTTTTAGTAGCTTCACCAAATCCCAAGTCTAGTTCTCCATGAGAGACTTATGCTCCTCATCCATGGCTTGCTCCCACTTCTTACTAGCATCTACCTGCATTGCTTCATCAAAGCTCTTTGGCTCTCCACTATCAGTGAGTAATAAATAATAAAGAGAAGGAGAAAAATGTTTAGGTTCTTTTCTTACCCTAGAAGACCTCCTCACTGTAGGAGTTTGGGGTTCCTATTGAGTAGGTTCTTGAACTGATTCATGGGTCACTGTCCCATCCGGAAGATCCTCTACCACTACATATTCTTTCTTGGATTCTTCCCTGTTTTCCTGCAACTATTGCTTATACATGACTTTCTCATTAAAGACCACATCCCTAGACCGAATGATTTTCTTGTCCTTAATACTCCAACATTTAAATCCAAAGTCATCACCACCATAACCAATAAAAGTGCATTTTTCTGATTTATCCTCTAGCTTGGTCCTATCATCCTTGTCAATATGAACAAACACCTCACATCCAAAGACTCTAAGAAATGAGTAATTGACTTTCTTACCATACCAAGCCTCCTTAGGTATGCCTCCATCCAAGGCAATTTGAGGGTCCTTTATTTATCAAGTACACAGTTGTGCTCACCGCTTTCGCCCAAAAATAAAGAGGTAGTCTTGCATGTATCCTCATGCTCCTATCACATTCCATTATTGTTTGTTCATCTTTTTGACACCCCATTCTCGCTATGGGGTTCCCGAACCATCTTTTTGCCCGTAGATTCCATTCTTAGAAAAATAATCATCAAATTCATTGTTGTAATACTCCCTCCATTATCCGACTCCGAGACATTTTAACTTAAGACATATTTCATTCTCTACCAAGGCTTTCCATTTAACAAAAGTATCAAATACATTAGATTTGTTTCTAATACAATAAACCCAAACTTTCCTTGTTGCATCATCAATAAAAGTAACATAATAACTTGAGCCCCCAAGAGATGATACCTGAGCCGCCCCACACATCAAAATGTACCAGCTCTAACTTACTCTCTTTCTTCATAGGTCCAACCTTGAGAAACCTTACTCGCTTCTATTTCCCATATATGCAGTTCTCACAGAAATCCAAACCTGTTTATGTATATCTAGGAAAATTTTTTTTATGATGTTCATGCTCTTATGGCTCATATGACCGAGCCTATAGTGCCATAATGTTATATCTACATCCAAGCCACAAGATTACAATCATTAGTACTATCAAGTGGTTAAATACAAGGTTCCAACCTTCTTACCTCTTACCACCACAAGAGTACCCTGGTAACCTTCCAAGAGTCACTATAAATATCACAGTACAACCATCACTTCCCAATTGCCCCGCCGATATCAAATTTCTCCTTAATGTAGGCACATGTCTGACATCCTTCAATAGCCATGTATTCTCATTCTACATCTTAACCTAAACAAAACCTTTTCCAACTATACTGAAAGGCTCATCATCACCAAGAAAACATGCCCAAAATCCCTCAACATAATCAACAAAATAATGCCTATGTGGAGTAGATGAAAAGAAGCCCCGAATCTAAAACCTAAGATTTAGTAATATTATGCAAAGAAAGAATCAAAGCATCCTCGACATACATTACCCGATGCCACATTTTCCTCCTTGTTTTCTTCTTGTCATTTCTTCTTCTTATCCCGAAGCTCCCAAGAGTCCTTCTTTACATGCCAGACTTTCCACAATTCCAACATACAATCTTGCTCTTAGATTTTGACCTTGCCCGATCTTTCGATTTTCCATGGTTTTCTCTATTCTTCTATCTCCCTCTAGTTTCCATTGTCAAAGCATTCCCTAAAGTAGAAGATTCCCTGAGATCTTTTTCTTCTCATTTCCTCGCTTAGAATCACCCCTACAACATCCTCAAACTTAACTTTGAGTTAGCTAGAATCGAGTTTTACCGCCATTACTGTGCTATTCCAACTCTAGGTAAAGATCACATAGAATTAATAAAGCCCTAACTTCTTCATCAAATTCTATCAGAATCAAAGCTAGCATATTCACAACCATATTGAAATCATTTAAATGATCTACTACTAAACTATTCTCTAGACATCTTCATATTAAACAACTTTTTCATTAAAAATATCTTGTTAGAGGTAGAGGGTTTTTCATACAACTTCCCTAATGCATCCATTAGATTTTTGTAGTCTTTTCCTTTGAAACATTAAATAATACCGAAGATGCAAGACACAACATTTGGATCATTCCAAGTGCCTTCCGATCCAAAAAATCCCATTCCGCATCTATCATACTCGAGGGTTTGTTCACCTTCTCAGACAACAGAGTATAAAGATCCTTCTGATAAAGGTAATCTTCCATCTACATCTTCCAAAGACTGAAATTATGCCCATTGAATTTATCAACCCTAGATCTTCCATCATCTTCCATAGCTCCCACTCAAGCTAAAAATTTCCCTACGATTCAACACTTCAGCAAACCAAACCAGGCTCTGATACCAATTGTTAGGAATTAATAATATCTAATGTGGAATAATTCCTTAATCACAATAATAAGAAGTATGAATAGAAATTATAGAAATGAAATATGTAAAACACGAAAACAATATTTAACATGGTTCATCTAATGTGGGCTACATCCACCAAGAACACTTGCTCAGATTTTATTACAAGCCAACATTCTTCACAATTACAATGACTAGATCTTGTTTGAGTGCACTCAACAAACCCTCCCAAATTCCACTTGAATTCACACACACTATTCACCTTCAAAAAAAAATCATATCAATCCTATTGTATGTCCATCTATATATAAGTACATCAATAGGTAGCCGAAGAGGTAGTTTTACAAAACAATGGGTACCAAAAAGCCATGGGCCCAAAACCAGCCCATAACGGTTACCCATTACCCATGGGTTAATAAACCACCCATGAAAATTTGCTTTGGGGATTCACACCCGAGACCCCTGGGGCTTCACCCTCCGAACCCTGACCCGCTCACCAAATGAGCGGGACCACCGTAAAAATATCCGAGTGTAACATACATGGAAGGTGCACCAAACTCTAACATGAAAACTAGGCTCCACAAACAGAACATATGCACTATATGGTAGACCTAATATGACACCATTGAGTTGGGATAGGCTAGTTTTGGGGCTAACCCATTTGTAGGATATAGAGAAACATGTTGTTTTAATTATACAACATCTAGAATAGCTTGTGCATGGAATAATACATACATGAACATGAAGAGGTGAAACATAATTATTCTATTTGTGAAAAATTTTTTTTGATAGTGTGTCCACACAAAAGACCTATCCACTTTAGAAAAGTCTCTAAGCTTTCCCCTTTTTTTTGGACCCTTTGAGATCTTGGATACCATCCACTTGGTTTCCTATTGTCTATCTTTTCCACCACACATATCTTATGTCCATGATGTTTTTCATGTTTACTTTGTTACAGAGATATGTACCTAATAGATCTCATGTTTTGGATTGGTTAGGTTGACATGTTAAGGAATACAAACAATGGATGTTGGATTCCATGAACATACTGGAGCAAAGGATGATTTCTTTGGAGGGTGATACTTGAACCAAGATAGAATCTAGTGGGACAAATATGATGAGATAACAACCATTTTAGAGGATGCAAGGACATTGAGGTCATAATACCCTTATCCATTTTAGTGACTTCTAGGAGGAATTCTAATTTTAGGAGAGGGAATGTAGTGCCCACCTCTTTTTGACACTATATTCTGGATTTGAATGTCTTATATTTTTATCTATCATGTTGGTATTGAGACTATCATACTATTTTGATTTTATTTAGGTACATGATGTTTTAGACTATGGTGGATATATGATGTATATTTTGTTTATCACTAACTTGTTGGCAGGATGTGTGATTATTTGTTGACACTATGAGTTGTATGATGATTATGAGATTGGTGTTATTTCGTGATGATTTGGTTATATATATGTTTTCAATTTCTATGATGCTTATGGTAGCATATATGATGATTAGTATTGTGCGTAGCTTGTTTTGGGGACATACACACCTCCCATATTGGATTGATGTTGATTACGTTATGTCGTGATTTAATTGATAGTTATTCTTGGATGTTATGTTTTATGGTTATATTTTATTGACAATTATTATACGTGTGTAGATTACAAGATCGACGAATGTGGGATTCAGGAGATTTCTCTCATGATTGGCACAATTGGCTATTGGCCAAATTTTACCCCTTTTTATTTTTTCATCATGTTTGGTGGATTAGATTTGGAGCCTTCATGGAAGTTTGATCTTTCATATTAGTAGTACCAGTTTGTGGTTGATTAATCACCTTATGTTTATTGTA